>PVKS010004471.1:0-92932 GCA_004027875.1 Aplodontia rufa | reverse complement strand
AGAAAGGGGAAAGAGAGGAAGAAAGGAAAAAAAAAGAAAGATAGAAGAAAAAAGAAAAAAGTGAATAAAAAATAAAGTAAAATATGCTAAAGTAAAAAATAGAATAAAGTAAGAATAAAAATTTTAAAAAGATAATGAAATAAAAAAATAAAAATTTAAAAGCTAAAAATGTAAAAGAAAATAAAAATAACAAATAAAAAATTCTTAATGAAATCTTGTATCTATAGACAATGAGGGCATCTCTGGGACCTCAATATGAATGTCTCTTGTCTGTGGCCCTCTGCGGGCTGGGTTGTCTCCCGGTACAAGTATCGCTCCCCACAATAAGCGAGCTTGGCAGGCGAGTGTTTTACTTAGGGTAGGGACTGGTTCAGCAACAGTATCTGAGGCTCTGGTTGCATCCACAGTCACGGCTACTGCTGCTTGCGGCCCCGTCCCTGTCGCCGTAGCCCCGCCCCTGCAGCCAGTGTGGGATTGTGACCAGCGAGTGCTCTGAACGGAACTTAAAGGGAGCCGTCAGCGTTTCTGGTCGAACAGGGAAAGTTTTCCTCCTTCCGACAGACGCTCTGTACCCCCGCCTTTTCATCCGATGGGAAATGTAGTCCTGTCGCTCGTAATGGCAGCAAGTGACTGGACCCCCCAGGGGGCCGTCTTCAAGCACAGCTCTCGCCCCTCACAGAGAACGGACTTGGCGGGGGTCTGATTAAATATGGACAGGATGGGTTTAGCGATGAAATCTATGTTTCTGCTCAGACCTGCTGGATCGGCGGTTGCCACTTGTGTTCCCACCCCTGGAGCCGGTCGGGAATGTGACCAACGAGCCACGGAATGGAAGGGAGCTGTTCCCGTTCTTGGTAGAACAGACAAAAACTCATAGGAATGCTCCGTTGACACCAAGCAAGGAGCTATACATAGCAATCTTGGCGGGGCAGCCAGAACTCTTTCTGGCAGGCTGTCCGCACTGGCAGCCTTCTGTGCCCCTAGCGGGAGGGGAAGATCTCCCCCTTCTTTTTTTTTTTTTTTTCTCTTCTTGTGAAACTACTAAGACTCAGTTCCTTATAAAAGCTTCACAAATTAGTAGTAGACAATCAAATATAGTTTCCACTGGACGCACCTTGGAAAATTGTGGATGCAGTGGATTTTTCCCAAGCAGACCCGGAGCCTCAGGAAATGCTGTCTCTCTTCAGGTCGCCATCTTCTCACTCCTATCCATGTGTTTTTAAATGCAAATTACGTCTCTAATAGCTGGGTAGAGAGATCAATGTTTATCCATTGGATCAAGTGTGCTCATAATATTCACACCCTTTTTGCTCTTTTTGGTCTGTTGGAGATGTTAGTTGATCTGTCACCAAGCATATAGATTTTTCAGCTTCCCATGTCATTGAATTCATTTCACCTTCTATATTTTGATGTTGTCAACATAGATATCCCTGTTGAGACTGATACAGCTTCCCGATCTTTCCCTTTATTACTCTATAATAGCCCTCTTTTAAGGGAGAAGGACAGTGAGAGAGAAAGAGAGAGAATCAATTTTTACTGAGTTTTCACATGGTTCTCATTGCTCTGACACTTAGCTGTGTACATGGTGCTGGGGTTTGAACCCGTGTACTTGTGCATGTCAGGTAAGTGCCTCAACCACGGAGCCACCGCTCCAGCCCCTGTAATATCCCTCTGTGTATGTGAAAGTACTTTATGCCTTAATATCTAATGCCATAGTTACATCAGCTCTTTTGGTAATATTTGCCTTTCCTCTGCTTTCATCTCCTTTCTGGAATTTTTGCATTAGGATTTTATTTCATGAATAGAATACAACTGGATTTGATGTTTTATCTCCATCTGCTAGGTTTAGTCTTTTTAAAAATTGAGTGTGCTTGGCCCAGTATGGTGGTGCATGCCTGTAATCCCAGTGACTCAGGAGGCTTAGGTAGGAGGATCACAAGTTCAAGGTCAGCCTCAACAACTTAGCAAGGCCCTAAGTAACTGAACAAGATCTGGTTAAAAAAAAAAAAAGGCTCAGAATGTGGCTCAGTGGTTAAGCACCCCTGGTTCAATTCCTAATAACAGAAATTATTTTTATTTTTTATTGTATATGTTAGTGTCATTTTCCTTCTCCACAACAAACAAAAACTTAGACCCTCTAACTTGGATTACTTCCCATCTCTTTCATGTAATAAATAGTTCCTAACATTTTAGTTCTAGTGTGTTTTAAACCACTAAATATTTTATTCCTCTTATTGCTGAAAATAAGAGTAAAATGTGTATCTCTGTTGTCCCCATTTTTATTTACCATTTGCTTTAAAATATATATCTTTATATCATTTGTTTTTATTTTTTTTTTACTAAGAAATTTATTGAACAATCAAACATGCTTCCAACGAAACAATATAACAAACATATGTATTCTGAAAACAGGAATGACCTGGGAGTGATCAGTTCTCTTGTTCTTGATCTGAAATGCTTGATTTAATTTACTGTGAACTCTGCGGGATGACTCTGCTGCAGTCTCACGTGGAGCATTGGGAAGGTACGAGTTAGGCCGCAGTCTACTGACCGTCAGTGCCTTTGTGGGCAGCTTGCTTCCCTTCTGATGGCTTTTACCGTGTCCCCGCGGGGTGTAATGTTCTCAAGTATCACCAGAGTGGATCTAGTTGTAAATTTATTTCTATTGATGCATGTGCTTCAGACTGTGATACCTTTAAACTCTCACTGCAGGTCACTCGTGTCCTTTTGACTGCATTATCTGCTCCTTGCGCAAATCCACTGAGTTCTTAATACGGATTTTCATTCCAGAAGTTTTATTTACTCATTGACAAAATATGTATGTTGTTCTTTGGGGGGGATGGGAAGAAGGTATCAGGGGCACTCAACTACTGAGCTGCAACCCCAACCTATTTTTATTTTTTTATTTCAAGACAGAGTCTCCCTCAGTTGCTTAGGTGAGACTGGCCTTGAACTTAGGATCCTCCTGCCTTGGCCTCCCTGGTCACTTGAATTACAGGCATGAGCACCATGCCTGGCCTGTATATTTTATACAGAGTCTTCTTAGGCTCTGTATAAATGATGAAAGCGTTTTAAGATTGTTCCAACAGTTTAAATTGGGGTGGGGTGCCAGCACCTTTTTCGATTGCTTTCCTTTATGGTAGGTTATTTGTAAACGTAAATTTTTTTTAACCATAAACTGATCTTTCCTATTAATATTTCTGTGGAAAGAGATTAGAGCTTGAGTTTTTCTTCACAGTAGGTTTGCATTTGGGCTTCTCCTGTGCATCCTGTTAAATCGACTCCCTGAGAATAATTGTTATGTAAGTTTTTATACTTAGGGGTTTTTTTACACCATATAATTATAGTAAATATTTTCCCTAAGCAGCATGTAGTTTAGGCTGAAAGTTTGATTTCTCATGGGCAATATTGTTTTTTCTGGTCAGAGCCTCAGAAAATGCCACATTATCAGCTGTTTACGCTTGGCTGTAAATGTACAAGTTGGTTTTCGGTGTCTTTTTTCTTGTAAGCGCTCTTGTATTTGAAGATGTTTGTGTTGCTTTCACTGTTGTACCCAGCATGTCTGTTTAGAGCAGGGAGGCTTTCGTATTTGCCCAGTATGTCTTGCATAGTTTATGCTACTGACTGGGGACATTCTAGGGCCACCACAAGAAATCGTTGAAAATAGAGGTTTAGTGTGTGGGCCCTTGGAAGTATAGTGTGAGTCCTAATTAATGAGTGCCTGTGTGATGGTGGTCGAGAAGTTGAACTGTCCGAAGCTCAGCTTCATCCTGGGTTATATGGGGGATTATTGTAAGAATTAAGTGAGACCACGTGTGCTGTGAATTCCGCACAATGTCTGGAACAAAAGAAGTGCTCAGTAGACGGCTGTATTTACCTCATGTGAATGCTGTGGCTACAATGCTTGTGCCTTCCTGTCCTTTCCCCCAAGTTCATGTGTCTAGAACTTAACCACCGATATGATGGTGTTGATAGACGGGGTGGTGGTTAGGTCACGAGGCTCTGCCCCACCGGTAGGATCAGTGCCCTGTGAAGAAAGCTTGAGGGCGTCTGTGCCTTCCACCTCCCGTGGACTGAGCTGCAGGGTGCCGTCTTTGCAGCTGGGAGCAGCCCTCATCAGCCACTCAATGGGCTGCTTTCTTGACCTTGGACTCCAGGCCTCCAAAACTATGTGCAATCAATTTCTGTTTATAAATGACCCAGTCTGAGGAACTGAGTTAAGCACTCCGGATGATCTGAGCCACATAGCACCACATGTTTACAAAGCTTTAACCCACTCAAAACCATTGGGTTCAGATGCAAATTTTTTTCTCTAGGCTAATATCATTCATTACTGTACCATTTCCCATAGAGAAAAGAATGACACTCCAGATGATCACATATCCTGTATGACTTACATTTTTTGACAATTCATGGTTCTGTAGTTCTGTGAAATGGATGGCACTGATTTTAAAATAACCAAGAATCTTTGTGGCCAAAGGGGAACTAGCCTTCCATCATAACAACAGACTTCATGACCAATATCTCATAGCAAAGGAAAGGAGATTATAGATAGTACAGTAAGACAGGAGACGCTAGGACAAGCACAATTATTTCTTACTGACTCATAATTAGGAAGCAAACATGCAGTTTAACTAAAATAAGTCACCTAAAGATTTCAAAGCAAAGAAATGACTGCCCTTCCACTCAAGAGAAATAGAAGCTCATTGCTTTCGTGTTTTGGTTCAGAAACGATGCTTCAGGGAATACAAAGATGGGTGAGGCAAATAGAGTTGAAGTTGAAGGTGTTTCCAGCAGTCGTGCCTGGTCTGCTCAGATCTTCAGTGGGCTGGACCCTCACAGGAGACGGGGGGGTTGAGTGCGGTCTTGAGTGAGCTTGAAGCAGTTGAAAGCCACTGCAGGCTTTGGAGGATTTTCCTTTCAATGCCTTCTTCCAAAAGCACCACCTAGCACCTCAGTCATACACTCTAGTGGCAAAACGATGAAGACTCTGGGGTCTGAATGGCAGAGAAATGGAGATTTTTGCTTGTTCTTTCTTTGTTAGCAAAATTTTGATTGGTATGTAGCATATACAGAAAGTGTCTAAACCATAAGTTTTCAGCTTGATTAATTTTTGGCAGCATGAACACATCTCGATAGTCAGCACTCAGACTGAGAAGTGAGAGAACATCTTGAGCCGCTCAGCAGCCCCCACCTGCTGCCTCCTAGGTACACCCCCATATACCATAATGTGGCCACTCTCTTGGTTTCTTCTGTCATTGTGGGCTTGTTTGGCCGGTGTTGCATGTCTCACCTGGGAAATGCAGTTAAGAAGATGTGAAGATTGACACTGGAGAAGAATTTTAAGGACTTAGCTCCAAAAACAAAACTGGGCCCTGGGAACAAATTTATCGAGAGCTCAGGATTTTAGCAATATGCTTGGATTTTCCACTGGACCCTGGACACTGGGTTGCATTTGCAGGAGACAGTTATGGATAAGAGACATACAAATCCTGCCTTGGGGTTTGCAGACGACTCAGCAGGCAGTTCCAGTGCTCTGAGCACCACAGTCAGAGCGGACAAGCAAAACTCCCTGGGGAAAAGTAGCACCCAAAGCAAGAGCACCAGGAGAAGGGGTGTTGGCAGGCATGGATCCAAGCAGGGGGAGAGCGCCGCGCAGACGAGGCACGCTGGGTTTCATCCGCAAATCGCTGGAAGTTCAGGGAAACTGGAACATCGAATTAGGGGCGAGGAGAGATGATGGAGGAGGCGAGGAATGAACAAGGGCCCATCCTGTTGTCCTGTGGATCTTTTCAAGGACAGGTACTCCTGGAAGGACTTCAGATGCTACCTTGACACCAAAAGGAACAGTAGAAGGGTGGTTTGTTGTTGTTGTGTGTTTTGGGGGGATTTTTTTGTTTTGTTTTTTTAGAGAGAGAATTTGTTTTTTCATGAGGACTTTGTTCCCCGACACTTAGTTGTATACGTGGTGCAAGGTTTGAAAGCAGGTCCTCGCACACGCCAGAAAGCGCTTCAACCACTGAGCCACCACTCCAGCCTCAATAGAAAGGTTTTGAGGAAGGGAGAAAAAAATTGGATTCTAGATGATGGGGGAGATAACACTGATAGCAGTGATATTGCTGAGCTGTAGAAAGACCCGATTCAGACAACATATTTGGCACCCCTGTGTCCCTCACAACCCCAGCATGCACACACTCATCCTAATAGAGCACAGAACTTACTTGTTTCTTTTTTTTTTTTTATTAAGAATATATAGACATACAAATGGGAGGGAAACATTATCAAACCATCAATGACCAATGTATATATACATAGTTATCCAGGGGTAATGCCCAAACATGGATGACCACCTAGGGTTTTACCTGTTGCAGTTTCCCCCAGAAGAACTCTTGTGTTAAATGGGTATCTCATGGAGGAATAACATCTGCTTCTGAGATGGTTCACCTATATAGCCATTCTCCAGTATCCTAGGAGTTCTTCAAATACCCTACCCCTCTCCATCCCCCTCCGTACACCTCCAAGTATCCTAGGGAGCCATCCCCCTATTACGCTGAGAATCATAAAATTTGAAGTTATTGTTAGGTTAGTCATTTAACCTACTGCTTCCCCATGTATTCTAGTTTCCACAGATGAGAGAAACCATTTGGCCCATGAGCCTCTGAGATTGGGATACTTCACTTAGCATAATTCTTTCCACCTTCATCCATTTGATTTCAAAAGCCATAATGTCATCTCTAATGGCTGAGTAGTATTCCATTGCATATATGTACCATAGTTTTTGTATACACTCGTTGAGTGAGGGGCATCTGGGTTGGTTCCATAATCTAGCTATAGTAAATTGAGCTGCTATAAACAACGAGGAAGCCACATCACTATAATATGCTGATTCTAACTCTTTTGGGAAAATACCCAGGAGTGGGATAGCTGGGTCATAAGGTGGTTCCATCCTTAATTTTTTGAGGATTCTCCACACTGCTTTCCATAGTGGCTGAACCACTTTGCAGCCCCACCAGCAGTGTAACAGTGTTCCTCTTTCCCCACAGCCCCTCCAGCATCTGTCGTTGTTTGTATTCTTCATTTTTGCCACTCTTGACAGGAGTGAGGTGGTATCTCATTGAAGTTTTGATTTGCATTTCCCTTATAGCTAATGATGTGGAGCATTTTCTCATATATTTATGAGCTTTCTGGACTTCCACTGGAGAGAAGTTCCTTTTGAGTTCTTTAGCCTATTTGTTGATTGGATTATTTGTGAGTTTGGAGTTTAGTTTCTTTAGTGCCCTGTATATTCTGGATATTAGTCCTCTGTCTGAGGTGTAGCAGGCAAAGGTTTTCTCCCATTCTGTAGGTTCTCTCTTGATGCTCTTGACTAGATCTTTAGCTGTGCAAAAGCTTTTTAGTTTAATTGCATCCCATTCATTTATTCTTGATTTTACAGCTTGAGCCATGGGAGTTTAGTTGAGGAAGGTGCTGCCGACTCCTGTGTCCTGTAGTGTTGACCCTACTTCTTTTCCTAGTAAGTTTAAAGTTGTTGGTTTAATATCCAGGTCTTTGATCCATTCTGATTTAATTTTTCTGCAGGGTGAAAGATAAGGATCCAGCTTCAGATGTCTACATGTGGCTGTCCAGTTTGTCCAGCACCATTTGTTGAATAGGCTATCTTTCTTCCACACTATGCTTTTGCCCCCTTTATCAAATATCAAATAGTTAAGGATATGAGGGTTTGTCTCAGGAACTTCTAATTCTGTTCCACTGATCTTCGGTTCTGTTTTGATACCAATACCAAGCTGTTTTTACTACTACAGCTCTGTAGTATAATTTCAGGTCAGGGATTGAGATACCCCCTATTTCTTCCTTTCTATAGAGTAGTGTTTTGGCTAGTCTGGGTCTCCTGTTATTCCATATGAACTTGAGAATTGCTTTTTTCTATATCTCTGAAGAATGCCATGGGTATCTTGATGGGGATTGCATTGAATCTATATAGGGCTTTGGGTAGAATGTCCATCTTTATTATATTGATTCTGCCTAACCATGAGCATGGAATGTTTTTCCATCTACACAGGTCTTCTGTAATTTCTTTTTTGAGTGTTTGATAGTTTTCTTTGTAGAGGTCCTTAACTTCCTTTGTAAGGTTAATGCCCAAATATTTCATTTTTTTGGAAGTAATGGTGAATGGGAGAGATTTCCTGATTTCTTCTTCTGCAGATTTGTTGCTGGAGTAAAGAAACACTAGTGATTTGCTGCAGTTGATCTTATAGCCAGCTACTTTGCTGAAAAGATGTATAAGCTCTAGGAGTTTTCTGGCCGATGTTAGTGCGTGTTCTAGGTATAGAATCATGTCGTCAGCAAATAGGGATAACTTCCTCTTTTCCTGTGTGAATACCTTTGATTTCCTTGTCTTGCCTGATAGCTCTGGCAAGGGTTTCAAGGACTATATTGAACAAAAGAGGGGAGAGCGGACAGCCTTGTCTAGTACCTGAATTCAGTTTTTCTCCATTGAGGATAATATTGCCTATGGGTCTGTTGTAAATGGATCTGACATAATTGAAGTATCTTCCCTTGATCCCTATCTTTTCCAAGGTTTTGAGCATAAAATGGTGTTGAATTTTATCACATGCCTTCTCTGCATCAATTGAGATGATTATATGATTTTTTATTTTAATTCTGTTTATATGGTGAATTACATTTATTGATTTGAGTATGTTAAACCAGCCTTGTTTTCCTGTAATGAAGCCCACTTACTCATAATGTGTATCTTTTTAATGTGTTTTTGCATCCTATTAGCTACAATTTTATTAAGGATTTTTGCATCAATGTTCATCAGGGAAATTGGTCTGTAGTTTTCTTTCCTTGATGTGTCTTTGTTGGGCTTTGGGATCAGTGTAATGTTTGCTTCATAAAAAGTGTTTGGGAGTGTTCCCTCTCTATCAATTTCCTGGAAGAGCTTAAAGAGGATCGGTGTTAGTTCTTCTGTGAAGACTTGGTAGAATTCTGCCGTATATCCATGCAGACCTGGGCTTTTCTTTTTTGAGAGAGCTTTGATTGCTGCTTCAGTTTCGCTTTCTGTGATAGGTTGGTTGAGGTTTTCAATGTCCTTCTGTGTTAAAGAGGGGATGTCGTGTGTGTCCAGGAACCTGTCCATGTCTTCCAGGTTATCAAATTTGGCAGAGTATAAGTTTTCAAAATATGTTCTGATAATCTTCTGTATCTTGGATGAGTCTGGGGTGATATCCCCATTTTCGTCTCTGATTTTGTTGATTTGCTTCCTTTCGTTCTTCCTTTTGGTGAGATTAGCAAGGGTCTGTTGATTTTGTTGACTCTTTCAAAGAACCAACTCTTAGATTTGTTGATAGTTTTCATAGATTTTTTGTTCTCAATTTCATTGATTTCAGCTCTGATTTTGGTGATTTTCTGTCTTCTCTTAGGTTTAGGGTTGGACTGTTCCTCCTTTTGTAGTCGTTTGAGTTGAAGCATAAGGCTCTTAATCTGCTCTCTTTCTAGATTTTTGATGTATGCTCGAAGTGCTATAAATGTACCTGTTAAGAAAGCCTTCATACTGGTATGTTGTTTCCTCATTCTCGCTCAATTCCAAAAACTTCTTAATCTCTGTTCTCATTTCCTCTTTTACCCATCCTTCATTTAAGAGGTGATTATTCAATTTCCAAGTAGTTGAATAGTGTCTGTTGTTTATCTTGTTGATTGCTAAGATCATAGCATTATGATCTGACAGAATACATGGGATTATATCCATTTTTTTGTATTTGCTGAGATTATCCCGGTGAACTAGGATGTGGTCTATTTTAGAGAAGGATCCATGGGCCGATGAGAAGAAGGTAAATTCAGCTGTCCTAGGATGGAATATTCTGTAAATGTCTCTTAAGCCCGATTGATTAATAGAAGTTAAGATTGGAGATGTCTTTACTGATTTTTTGTTTTGATGATCTGTCTAGAGTTGATAGTGATGTGTTGAAGTCCCCCAGGATTATTGTGTTGAGGTCAATGAGAGGATTAATATCCTTAAGTATTTTTTCCATATATTTGGGGGGGTTGTAATTGGGGGCATAGATGTTGGTTATCGTTATATCTTCTTGGTGAACTGTCCCTTTAAGTATGATAAAGTGACCCTCTTTGTGCTTTCTGACTAGGTTTAGTTGGAAATTAGTTTTTTCAGAAATTAAAATTGCTACACCGGCTTGCTTTTTGGGCCACAGGCCTGGTAGACATTTTGCCATCCTTTCACCTTCAGCCTGTGTCTATTTTTGATTGTCAAATGTGTCTATTGCAGGCAATGTGTTGTTGGGTTTTGGTTTTTGATCCAGTAGGCCAGTCTGTGTTTTAACCGGGGCATTGAGACCATTCACATTCAAGGATAGATTAGATATGGGAGGGTGTTTCACAGAATTTGTATCGATTACAGAGTTTTGAGTCATCTTGAAAGTCTGTTTTTGTGTAGTATGATAATTGACTCACCCTTGTTTAAGGATTTAGCATATGGTTGGCATTATCTTCTGAATGGAGAACATCTTTGAGAATGTTCTGTAGAGCCAGATCTGTGTTCATGTATCTTCCTAGCTTGAATTTATCGTTGAAGTATTTGATTTCCCCCATCACATTTGAAGCTGAGTTTTGCAGGGTATAATATCTTTGGTTTGAAGTTGTTATTTTGTAACACTTGAAAGATATTGTTCCAAGCTTTTCTGGCCTTCATTGTTTGCTCTGAGAAATCCATAGTGATCCGAATTGGTTTGCCTCTGAATGTGATTTGGGGCTTTTCTCTAGCAGCTTTTAGAATTCTCTCTTTGATTTCTCTGTTATTCATTTTGTATATGATATGTCTTGGAGAGTTTCTCAATTGATTGGGTCTATTTGGAGTTCTATAAGCATCTTGTATGTGATAATCCGGATCAATATTAAAATGAGGGAAGGTCTCACTTATGATTTCACTTAAAAGTTTCTTTAAGCCTCTTGTTTGCTGTTCAGAGTTTTCCTCCAGGCCAATGATTCTGAAATTATTATGCCTCATCTCATCAAATATTACTTGGAATTTCTGATTATGTAATATAAGCTGTTTATTCTGCTTATCTTCTTTGAATTCTACGTTATCCAATTCTCATTGTCCGATACTCGTTCTTTGAGAGCTGATGTTCTGTTTTCAGTAGAGTAAGCTCTGGTTTTAGTTTCTTCCAGAGAGCATTTGATTTGATTAACCATGTTTTTCAATCCTGATAGCTCTGCTTCATCTCTTTTCAGGATTTCTATATCTTTGGATAGCTGATCTTTCATCTTGTGGAACTGTTCCCTTATTTCCCTATAGAAGTTGTCCCTCGTCTCTTGAAATTGCTGTCTGAACTCTTTCCTTATTTCATCTCTCAATTCTTTGATTGCATTACTCATCATAACACTGACACAATGCCTTTGGTTTTCATCTAGGGCTCCAGCTCTGGGATCCTTTGTTGGAGAGCTGTGGGGTTGAGGAAGTAAATTATTTCCCCTTTTTCTCATTTTCTGATTCTTGGACTTCAAGAAAGTTGCTCTTGGTGGAGTAATTGGAGCTTCTTATGGCTATGTTTTGTTGTAATGGGTTACTTTGAGAGTGATCTCACAGCGAATTATGAGATCGAGCCAGTACCCATTTTGAAGTGTGTCTATTTCTTCAGAAAGCAGGTTCTCTCTGAAAGTGGGGAGAAGAGATGACTAGGAATTCAAGGAGGTGAGCTGGGGAGGTAAAAAATCACTCTTGCATTCGAGTAAAGAGGAACAAGGGATTAGGGGGTAGTAGGTTATTCTGTTAGGATTAAGGAAATCATAGGATTGGGATGCAGGAAGGGTAAAGACTTTGGGTGAGGGTGAGAGAAAAATGCTTATATTTAGGGATTATCAGAGTACAGGGGAGGAAGAGGTTAGTATGGGGCGTGGTTATCTTCACTCTCCGGAGGGTGAGTCTATCCTGCTATCATGAAACGTTTTCCTGGTTGGGATCCAATGTTATAGAGGTAGCATTAGGGATTAAGAAGACTTAGAGTATTAGCCAATCACCAATACATACACACAAATAAATATTTACATCCACCACCACTAACTTCAGTATTAACTATACAGCTAGAAAGGGGACAGAGAGAAAAAAAAAATGAAAATCTGTATAATAAAAAAAATTAAAAAATAAAATTAGATAAAATTAAAGATAAAATAAAAATAAAAAATTTAAAAGGTAAAAAAGTAAAAGAAAATAAAAAATTCTTAATGAAATCTTGGATCTATAGACAATGAGGGCGTCTCTGGGACCTCAATATGAATGTCTCAGTCTGTGGCCCCCAGCGGGCTATATCCTGGTACAAGTATCGCTCCCTACAATGTTTGAGCTTTGCCAATGACTGTTTTAGTTAGGAAAGGGACCAGGTCAGCAACAATATCTGTGGCTCTGCTCGCATCCGCAGTCCCAGCTGCTGCTGCTTTTTGCAGCCCTGCCCCTGCAGCCTTCCGGAGACCCGCGAGCACCTGGAACGTAAGGGAGCTGGCCACCGTTCCTGGCCGAACAGGCAAAATCCCCCTATTTCCCCTGGCTCTATAGCCCCGCCCCTGTAGCTGATGGCAATTGAGTCCTGGAAGACCCAATGGTGGCCTGCCACCGGGCACCCCAGGGGGCCGCCTCCCAGCACAGCTCTCCTCCCCCACAGAGTGGGTGCTTGTCCCGGGTCTGCTTAGCTACGGACAGGGTGGGATTAGGGATGAAATCTATATTTCTGGTCAGACCCACTCGATTGGCTGCTGCTGCTTGTAGCCCCGCCCCTGCATCCGGTCAGGGATTGTGTCCAGCAAGCCGCTGAACGGAAGGGAGCTGGTCACCATTCCTGGCAGAACAGACAAAAAAAACCCTATTTCCTCGCTCCTACGGTCGCTCCACTAACACCAAGCAAACCGCTGAACCACGGCACTCCTGGCCGGGCAGACAGAACTTCTGGCTGGCAGTCAGCACAGGTAGCCTCTGTGTCCCTGGTGGGATTCCCCCTTCCTTTCTTTTTTCCCCCCCTTCTTGCGAAACTCCCAAGACTCCGCTCCTTATAAAAGCTTCACAAGCTAGTACTAGAAGTTCAAATATAGATTCCCCTGGACGCACCTTGGACAATTGAGGATGCACTGGAATTTTCCCAAGCCAGACCCGGAGCCTCAGGAAATGCTGTCTCCCTTCCGGTCGCCATGTTCTCTCTCCTATACCCTTGTTTCTCTTTTTTTGGATTAGAAATCTAAAAGATTGATAGGTAACTAGTTGAATGAGAAATCAATTCATGACTATTTTTATTTCTAACCCAAAAATGTTTGTGATGGGGGCTGGAGTAGTGGCTCAGTGGTAGAGTGCTTGCCTGGCGTATGCAAGGACCTGGCTTTGAACCCCAGCACCACAAACACAGCCGTCAGAGCAACAAAGACCAGATGACAAAAATAAAATTGATTCTTTTTCTCTCTCTTCAGAAATTAATAAAACCCTTTGTGATAGTTTGTTATAAAATGATAGCATAATGCTCATATGAAATTAGACTTCAACCTAGTCTTTTCAAATGTTTTTGATTAATTGAGATCTTTTATTCTCTGCACATCATTTCTGTCTATCTGTCCAAGTTCCATTATATGAAATAGACTATTAAGATGTATATCTGAGGGGGCTGGAGTGGTGGCTCAGCAGTTACAGTGCTTGCCTGGCATGTGCAAGGATGTGATTTTAAACCCTAGCACCATATGACAATGAAGTGTTGGAGCAAGAAACACATGAAAAACTAAATATAAATTGGTTCTGTCTCTTTCACTGTCCCTTTTTCTTTAATGTATATCTGAGCAATTATCAAAATTTAGGAAAGTTTGATTTTACTATCAGGTGAGCTTTACATTCTCAGAATGCGATAAGGAGAAACCTTATGCTATTTGGTTTTTATCATCTTTTCTTTCTTGATGGTCCACAGCTAGTTAGGTACAATGACCAAAATGGTTACTAGCAAATTTTGAAAGCTGAATTTGCTCATCTGCTTTATATCTAGTTAACATAGAACTTTGTCATACTTTTATCTGGAAAGAAGGAAATTTTTTCAGGTCTACTTCTCTAAGACAATTACTAATTTTTGACAAGCCTTGTAGGTAACTTCAGGTCAAGAGCAATGACTTCAAAAATAACACAATTCTACAGCCTTTGGTCAGGAGTGAGCTGGAAACTGAATTTGGTGAAAATTATAGTATTTCAGAAATAATGTACTAAGATCTTTTTCATAGAAAAACATCTCTCCTTCCGCAATGGAACATACAAAACTGTGTCCATTACAAACCAGTCTCAAAGCAGAGATGATTATTCCACAAGCAATGGTAAGCCATGGAGGAACTATCCCAAAGAACTGTGCCCTTCCCACGGAACTTGCTTCAACTGCTGTGTGCCCTTGGCCTGCAATTAACGATCTAACATCTCTTAGCTCAGAAGACCTGGTGTCTAACTGTCTTGACTTTGGTAGTCACGTTAGGTGACTCCAGCCACAGAGGAGTGGTCTTTTTGGACTTCAGTGATCTTTGAAGATAGGTTGCAACTGATTGCATTTCTGCATCCCATTTCCAGACTCATTAAATGGTTTTATATGGAAAATTCATCCAGAGGTGACTCAGTTGCTCTAAATAGAAACCTTCAAATTGGCAACTCCTTAAGTGGACATTTATCTGCCTGTAGCATAGATGGATATATTATATATTATAGCATAGAAGGACACTGTGTAGTGTTTAAAAAAGGATTTTCAAAAATATAGGGTTTATTAAGAATGTAGGAGCCTAAAAGAAAATACGAATTTACATAAGAATGTCATTAGGGTTAGTGGTTTGGCGGTTCTAACCAATAATTTTTGTCATTCAATATCCCACTGATTATTAAATTAATCTGTTATTCAAACAGCAATCAAAAACAACTCAGCCCATATTTTTTGGGTATTTGTGACTGTCAACAAGTTTACAAAAGTGAATGCCAAAAGAGAATGTAATGTTTCCTTCTTTTCCAGTAGGTTTCTTTTACCTCTTGATAACCTCTCCTTCCTCCTCTTTCGCTGAGAAAGGGAGCCACAAAGATTTCCTTGGTAAATGAATTGGCTGCAAACTTAAATAACCATAGCCAGTTAAAAATAATTCGTCAAAAGTAAGATTTTAAATGCAGGTGACATTTTCATGGCCAGAGATTTAAGGTCTTGACACTTTTTACTCTTGGCAAGATCATAACTTCTAAAGGAAATTTTTTTCTTTTTTGGAGTTTCCTCACCTTTCATAAACATCATGTTACCATCAGTTTCCCTGTGGGATTGGTTCAGAAGCTCTGCTCATCTTCCTGGAAGCCCCGCCCCCAGGCAGGGGCTATTCTAACTACTTCTCCCCACCTATCTTTCCTTTATCCACTAAACTGAAAGAAAGAAAGTGGGGGAAAAGCCCTGTTGTCACGTTTCAATTCATACAGTTTAGCGAATCATTGTTCAGGGATTCCACTTTCTTACAAAGGACTCCAATTTCCTGTTGGGGTCGAAAATTGGATGGGCACTTTTTTTTTTTTTTTTTCATTAGACTGTTCCAAGTAACAATCCTGCATCTGCAGGTGTTCCGACCTAGTGTACCTTCTGGAAACCTGTAACAATGGACCCTTCACACAATGAGGAAATGCCATGTTTCTTGAATGAAGGCAGAGATGATGGGTTCTGGGATCAGAGTACACACTGGGCTACCACATTTTGATAGTGCAAAAATGCTAACCGGTTACACATGTTCTGAGCCTTGGTTTGCTTATCTCCACGATAGGTTGCTCATGGGGATCTGTAGGGGTTCTTTAAAAAAAAAAATGAACAGCCCTCACACCTAGCATAGGACCTGTCATTAAGCAAATGCTTTATTAATGGGAGATATTTTCACAGAGCACAATCCACCAACCTATCTGTGTTGACAGGGATTACAGGAAAACCACACCCCAGTAAGGTGCCAGTTCCAGATTTCTCAGCCCAGAAGGTAAAATGTATAGTTTCAGTCAGGAGAGGTAGAAGGTAAGGGTTTGCTGAGAGTGTCCTAGGTAAAGTAATTCTAGGATTTTTGCCCCTTCCTGGGTCTACTTGGGCTCTTGATTCAATAAAAAATAAAAAAAAAAATTGGAATTCTGAATTTGAAGCTACACATATTCAGTAGTGATCAAATCCTTCATTACCCAAATTGAATTCAGACTTCAACAGTGGGAGTGCATTAGTGTCATGAATAATAATTTGTAGGCATTAAAGTGTAACAGTTTTTAAGCACTTAATTTGTAAGCATCTGCTAATTTGTTGAAATATTTTTGTGTCTCCTGCCCTCTAGAATGTTGCCAAATACTGTATTCGATCTTGTTGAAAATGAGCAAATCAGTGTGACTCAATTTCCCATGAAATAATCAGAAGCCTTGCAAATGGGCTGACTTTAATTTCTAAACAAGTTCACCTCCCACTCTGCAGGGAGCGTGGCACCAATGGTGAGATCCTTCCCCATGGGGACTGAGGGGTGTGCGTCTTCCTCTTCCCCCTTGTTGACCCTGAGTGCCATTGGCTCCCGCACTCTTCCCGTATTGAGTGGTGATGTGCGGAGCTGTGGAGGACCCAAGTCAAAATAATTCCACTTTCTGGATTTGACACTGTCATATACCAGTGGTAGAAAATCAGCCACCTCCTATTTGTCCCTGTGTCTTCTTTCTTGCTCCTGTTCTGTATGTCAGAAATATGGTAGGAGAAACTTCTGGATCTTAAAAATGATGGCTTTTTATCACAAAAGATGTAAAATGCAACTCCATCAAATCCATAAGTTTTTCAACGATTTGTCAGATAATACTGAGGCTGAACCACTTAGCCCTTAATAAAGGGCTGCCGCCTTTTTATATTATGGGAGTGGGGCCAAGTTTGAATAAATCAACGCCAGCTCTTACAGTGAAAAACCTAATTAGTGCTGTATGCTTGTGGTTGCTAAAAATGTCCTGGCTTTAAACTTCGTAAAAGGGGAGGAGGTAAATGCTTATCTCGGGGAACTTTATTTCAAATTGTTGAAATATTGCTATAAGATGAAAGTGAGATCCAAAGGTATTCTAAAACTTGGGGTTAAAACTTCTTGGTTTTTTTCCCCCTAAGGGAGGGACCCCTTCCCCATATTCAGATGATCACAGCTTTGTAGATGCAGATAGGGCAGATGTTGTTGTGTAGGTGTTGCTATCTTAGCTTGCTCTTTGATAAGCAGTGTTTGGAGAGGTTTTAGTACAGGAAACAGTAAACAGTAAATTACTGTTTTCCTTCCTGAGTCCATGATGCAAAATAAAAGGGGCACATGTCTATAATGACTAGGCAGGTCTCTACCTGACATGAATTAGTCTCTCAATTTCCCATTTGTGCATTTCTTAATGTGTGGGAAAGAGGAGGGGAGCACACGCAAGTTTGGCTGGAGCTTACAACACAGGGAGGTTTTCCTCTTCCATGCCGGAGGGTAGGAGACCAGCAGAGCCAATGAGTATTTTCAGAATGTTTACTTGCATGTGGGGTGGAGGGGGGTTGAGCTGTATTTCTGCATTGTCTCTGTCTTGGTGGTGGTTTGTGCTCTGATTCCCACCATCCCTACCTCAAAGGGCAGTCTGTGTTCCCACCTTGGTCTGCCCAGTAATGCACCTGAAATGGCTTAGCACGTTGCCAGAACCCTATAGATGTGTGTTTATTAACTCTCCAGCTTGCACTCCATTTGTTTAGCTTGGAAGGAGTTTATATATTCCTACGGGTATTAAAAAAATTCAGTGTATTAAAGGTGCGCCAAGGATCAAAGCAGAAATGCTGCTTCAAATACAGCATTTTGAATATAGACACAATTTCTAGACAAATGCCACTTTTTCAAGGGATAGTCTGTGTAGCTAGGAAGGAAATTCCTTTTTTATTTAATCAACTTTTCTTTGGGACTTTGAATTTTTTTTTCAGATGACCTCCACTCTGACCTTTTTGAGGATCTCTCTTGATTTTTGACAGGACCCTTGGGGCACCGAGGATGGAGAGAGGCATAGATTTTAATATGTTTGTCATACCTAGGAAGATGTAGCCCAGGAACCTTGATGAGTACTTCAGTCACGGCTGATGATGCAAATGTATTTGGGAGAAAAATAGGGGGTGAGAGTACCAGATGAGGATCGGACCCTCCATGATCTGAAATAATTAGAGGTGCAGGTGACCACAGATAGGAGATGGGAGAAAATATTGGACTAGAATTATCGGATGTTTCTTGAGCAAAATACTGTCTCACTGACTTTTAGAAAACAAAGTTTATATTTCATGAAGGGCTCCTTTTCTGTTGAAATAAATGGCTCTTACAGTCCTGGATTATTTCAGTAGATCAGTGTATCTGAGAATTCATGTATGGCTACTGTTTACTAAAGGCCTATTTCCTGCACTGAAGTTTGTATCCATTTCCTCATTTTTCTGTCCATCTTCTCCATTGTACCTACATTGCCCCAAGAGGGAGCTGAGAGCGCAGGGTTGGGAGCTGATGTAGGCCTGCACTGCTGGACTCTGAAGTTGACAGAATTGCCATTGGCAACCAGGTGAACGCCTCTGTCATGGCACATGGTCGTCTGTTAGCTACATGTTGAATTGAATTCATCCCCACAGCAGTGTTTGCCCCCAAAACTGACAACCCTGTGAGTCACTTTCTCTACGGAAGAAACTTAGAAGCCCATTTGACCAGAACTACACACTTCCTGATGCCAGTGTCTCAGAAGTCTCCAGTAGACATCTCCAGGGGGTTTTGCACAGTGCTCATAGCATTACTGGTTAATCACCTCTATGTCCTCATTCCTCACCGCACCAGGTGGGGGAGGGTGGTGACATGAAGACTTGGGTCAGTGTCCAATGCCATCACTTCCTAGGTGGACCATCTTTGTCAGCAAGCAACCTACCCTCTTAGTTGCCTTCTGTTCATATGTGAACTAAAGATGCCAAAGTGATTACAGGGGATTGGTGTAACTTTTACAAGGTGTCATTGTATACATAGCTCCAGCTAGCCTGGCGTTTAATGGGTGCACCATAGCTGGAAGGTCTTACTTTTGAATTCACTGGCAATGTGGAAATGTCAAGACAGTTGCTAGATTTCTAACACTTAGCGTGGGACCTTGTATGCAAAGTATTCAGAAAACCATTGAGACAAATTTTCCCGGAAGAAAAGGCTTGTGAAGTGTGAGCAATGGGAAGGTGGGGGTTGAGGGAGAGTTGGGTGTAATTCTAGAAGCTGAGACACCTGTTATTTTCTGTGATCTTCAAAAACATGTATCTGTTTTGAAAACAGCTAGAAGCTCAGATACCTAAGAGCTGAAAGGGAGTTTTGTGATTTCTTTAGGAATGGATGAAGTTGGTTCAGAGAAGGGAGGGGGCAGCCTGAGGTCCTATGGGAAGGAGCCACCCAGAGGCCCAGCCTCTAGCCCATCCTTTGGGAATCTTTCTTTACACTCTTGCATGGCTGATCATTTTTAAGTAACTGTTAAATGAATATATACATTTTAAAAAGCAGGATCAGCAACACAATAAAGAAAATAAATAAGAATTAAGTCTGTCTTGACCCACAATCCATGAGTCCCCTTTCCCAGAGAAACAACCGTTGCTTCCGAAACCAGTTCTCTCCAGGAGTGGCTCATGCAGAGACAGCAGGAATGCCCGTTACAGGTTTCATCATTCAGTGATAGCATATAATACTGCACACACTCTGGCTTTTCATAGGCTACATCTAAATAAAACTATCATCACATCATTATTTAGATTTGTGGGTTTGTGTTTTTTAAATGATTGCCTGAAATCACATTTTGGGAAAAGTTTTCATTTAACCCAAATTGAATATTAAGGTTGTTCTAAAACGTTGGCTACTTGAAACAAAGTAAAAAACAATATCCTTGTGCAATTAGTAATTTATCTACAGAATAAATGACCAGGAGAATGAATGAGTCTAAGGGCATGCATATTTGCAATTGAGATCCTCCCTGACAAAAAAAAATCTGCTCTGGGGATGTGAAGTCAATTTACACTTGCCAAATTTAAGAGAATATATAGGAACTATATTCTTATCATGTGTGTTGTCAAAATATCTTGCTCTTTGCCAACCTGATAAGTGGAAAATGGAATATCATTGTCAGCTTACATTTGATGACCCATTTTGTCTAAGTTACGTACTTAGACATCGTTTGTATGTCCCTTTCTGCGTCCACTCTCATTATGTCCTCACCTTTCTTTGGCTCTGAAGGTGTTGGTCTCACGCCTTTTCTCTGAAAGTGTTATGCCTTACTTTGTACTTACCTTTATCGTATATGGTGAGAATAGTAACTGTTTTCCTATGTGTTGCTCATCATAAAACATAGCTTATAATTATTTTCTCATTACAAAACTCTCACAGCAAGAAGAGAGCATTATCTACAGTCTCGTTATCCAACAATAAAGCTGATCAGGTTTCGGCATATTAGCTTCCATTCATGTCACCCCCCCCAAAAAAAAATAGAATAATATGCTACTATTTTATAACATGCTTTAAAAAAAACTTATGTTTTTCTTTGTCTTTGAATATTTCAATATAATTAAAACATACATACATACACACAGTGTATGGATTTACTGGTTTCTTTGACCAACAACATTTAGGCTGTTTTTAGTGTTTTGCCATGTAAACAATACCATTACAGATGAATAGCTTTTTGTTAATCTGTGTAATAATTCCTTCTATCAAGTTTTAGGAGTAAAAAAGTTTAGAACCATCATTAAGATAAATCTAAATAAGAGTTAAATAGTACATACCTCAGCAGATTTTTTTATTCATTTCCCTGTTGCCTGTTTTGGGGGATGAGATGTAACTTCTATGAAAAATAGACCCTAGGTTGAAATTACTTTCAAATACTGAGTACCCGCTGAGAGTGGCACCGAAGTGAGATAAACTTTTATTTCACATATCTGGGGACAGGAGAAGCCCATTTGTAATTCCACTTAAGACATTAAGCAAAACAGAAAACGCAATAGTGACAGACAGATTTATACATTTAATGCTTTCATCAGTAATTATTTATAAAGCACCTATTGTTTTTTAAAAAGTCTGTTAACAAAAGGCGTTGACTTCTAGCGGGGTGCCAAGTTAATTATTTCAGCTTAATAATAAGCAACAGTGAACTGACATTACACAGGCTTGTTGAAGGGTTGCAGAAAAATGAACTTCAGAAACACATTTTGAACGTGTGAGCACGGCTTCAAGTACAGCTAATCAGGAAAATTAAAGCAACGTGAAAAATTGTTGAGATAAATGAACCCTGATTAAAACAGGATAAAGTGCCCCGGGTGTTGAAAGTCCCACAGTTCTGAGCAAGGCTGTGTGCTGCAGAACAGTTACTTCAGTTAGCAATAAATCTCTCAAATGAATTATGCTAATACTGTTGATTCCAACCACTTCCTGTCTGGCCCAGTCATCTATTCTTAGGTCACTTCTCTTTTTCAAAGTATGTGGATTTCAAATGTGTGCCTGTCAAGCTCCAAACATTGCATTGATTTTTAAGAGAGGAGGAGAAACAGATAGGATACAACCTTGTTTCTTGAGTTTGGAAACTGAGCAGGCTAGGAAAGAAAGGGTGGAATGATTGGGGCATTTAGGATCTGTGTAAAAATAATTCATGCATGTTATACGAAGTGATCAATTTGGACAACCGTATGATAATTCAAGAATGAAGGTAGTGATTAAATTTTTTGTCCCAGTGATGGAGATGACTCAAAAGAAGGGTCTTTTTTTTTCAATTTCAGAATCCACTTAGACATAATGATCCAAGCATGAAATATAACTTGTTCTAATTCCATTTCCCTTCCCCTCCCCTCCTCCTACTCTCTTCCCTCTATTCTGCTGATTTTTTTGAGTGCACTTGAACTTGAGTTCTCTGCACTTTGCTGCGTAGATAGCATCAGTCACACCCGTCCTGCACAGAGGTCTGAAATAACTTTGAGAAGGCAGATCGGCAGGTGAAGTGAATAGCAGTTGTTACTGTAGATGGTTTCATGAAAGCACTTGACACTTGCTATTAACCATGTGATTAACCACCTAGTCATTTTGTGATTCTCCCACATCTCACAGTATGAGAACACATTTGTGTTTTGTTTTTTAAAAAACACACATGTCTTCTTTTTTTTAAAGAGAGAGAATCAATTTTATTTAGTTTTTCATGTAGCTTATGTTGCTCCAACACTTTGTTGTATATGTGGTCCTGGGGTTTGAACCAGTGTCCTTGCACATGCCAGGGAAGCACTGTAATCATTAAGCCACCACTCCAGCTCACTGGGTTTTATGTTTAAGATATGAGCAAAAGATTTTTTTCACTTTTTAAAATACCAATTTTCTACTATTTTCCACTAGAATATTTAGCAGTAGTTCACAAACTCCTCCTCAGAGTAGAAGCAGGCTCATCAGAGTCATCTGGGGTAGCTGTAGAGATGTGTACTCCTGGGCCTCAACCTCAGACCAGCTGACCCCAAGCACCAGGAGTTTTGGGCAGAGATTCTGTACCTTGGCCATTCCAATGACTGATGGATAGCCACGCTGGGAACTGTCTCAGGATCTTCTAGGACATGACGTGGGATTTCCTGAACACGATTACCAAAAGCTAGATTTCCTTTCCTTTTCTTATTGGCATAAAGCAGGAGAAAGCCAGAAATGACTTTTAAAAGCTGGGAGAGAGAAGCCCAGTGTAAAATAATGCCAGAACTTTCATTTGCATCTCATCCTCCCCAAAGATTCACAAAGATCTCAGTGATGTGTCCCCATGCATTTTCAGGACAACTGGGCTCGGAGAAAGATGCCTGATCTGGCATTAAAAACCAAGTTTATGGAAAATCAGTGGCATTTAAAAGGGGATGAGAAATGATAACCTAACCGTGTGTCAGGACTTAGGGAAAATCTGAACAGACTCCTGATGTCACCTACACTTTAGGCAAGTGGGGTCTCAGACCTTGTGTCCCAGGACTTAAAACAGCTGAGGTCTAGCGTGATGCAGGGTGCAGTGAGCCAGGGCTGCTGTCAAGTCAGACAAGGGTGCAAACAGGAACAGATTTCTCTGGAGAACCATCACCATGATTTTTAAAGGAGACTAATTAATAGCTTTACCATATTTTTAAAGCAGCGTCTTCATGGTTCAACCCTGCTGTTTTTAGATAAATGTAAATATTTATTAATTGTATTCACTTATGCAATTTGTTTCCTGTGCATGTGACAACAGGCAGTTACAAGAATTGGTAATGACAAGTTAGACTGAGTTCTTGCCCTGGAGTTTGTGATCACAGTCTAAAGCCTTCCTGAAGGCAACCCTCTAACTACAGTTTTTCCCCCAAAATATAGAACCTCCCCCTGTCCTCCCACATCTATGACAAAACAGTTACTTGTACAAGCTGTGCTACTTTGCCCAAATTGACATGAAAACCTCAAGAAACCAAGTTCTGTTATGGTGGGAAAATGCGGCCGTGGTGTCTGGAACGAGCAGATTCCAACTTGCACTAAGGTCCTCGAGTGTGCCCATTTCCTTTTAGAGTTTTGATGCCCCCCTACTTAGATTATTCAGTTACCCTTTTTTTTATGCTGCAATTTTTTATGCCAGAAACACAGATTGAGTGAGTTTCTTGAAGTCATGTGTGTCTGATGAGGGTTTTCTAAGGAAGAATAATTCAGCAGACTATGGCACCAGGGTGAACAAGCCAAACGCACTGAAGAAGTGCTCTGATCCCTGTGACTATGATGGGAAATGCTGTGTGTGCGCACCTGTACATGCATTGACAGACACGGAAAGCAGCTCTCTGCCTGTTTACATATTATTAAACATATTCATTTATGCACCTATTTGTTCCCCATGCATGTAATAATCCCTGTAGTAAAGCACCAAGGATTAAAAGTAAGAGAAATTTGCAACTTTATAACTCTGTAGACACATGAATAGAAATGTAGACACCTCGACAGCACTGAAGATCCATGGATATTTCTTCCTACTTCAGTTCTATTGTGGTTAAATATCATTCTACCGATTTCAGTCCTTTTAAACTTATTTAGGTCGACACAGTGCTCCGTATATTGCTACTTCGATGAACGTTCAAATATGCACTTGGAAAGAATGTATATTAGGCGGTTACCAGTTGAGGTGTTGTATTAAATGTCAAGTCAAGGCATCACCTGTGGTGTTAAAAATCTAGATCCTGGTCAGTGTGTAGTCTAATTGTATTCAGTCCTGGAAGACATTTGTTGGAATCTCCAATTGTGATTGTGCAGTTATGAATCTCTTCGTTTGCTTTGTAAATTTTATTATTTTGAGATTCTGCTATCAGGTGCATGCGCAGGGAGGGTTTTTATTATCTTCTTATTTTAATGATTAGGAAGTGGCCTTCTTTACTTCTGGTTACTGTCCTTGTCTTTGATATCAGTAGTGAAACCACGTTTCTTAGCAATGACTTTCATGTTGCATGGTTTCCTTCTTTTTTTAAACTTAGGTCTGGTACATTATAGATGCACATAATAGTGACATTTGACATAACCATAAATGCACACAACGTGTTCTTTGTCCATGTCTGTCCTCAGCATTACCCCCTTTCCTCCCTCCTTCCATCCCCTTCCCCTACTCTTTTAACTTGGCACTTGCCTGCTTCTCGACATCTAACCGTGCCTCTTGGGAAAGGTGCACACTTTGGTCTTGCTTTTAAATTGTTGCTTTGAGTATATTACTGGATTTTGCACCAAATTTTAAGGTGGCTTGTGAGAAACTTTGCTTTTCTGTTGTGAACTTCTGTGGTTTTGATAAGTGCTTATGCTGGTATGTTTAACGTCATTATCCATATCTGATAATCCTACCGTGGCAGAAAATTGTGCTTAGGTGCTCTTTGCGCCCAACCAGTTTGGCCTTTTCTAGGATGCAGTGTATGTGCAAACATCAGAATGCAACCTCTTACTTGGCACAATGAATTTGAGGTCCGCTTGGGTTGTTGCTTGTCCTTAGCAGTTCTTTTCTTTGTTGAATAGCATTCTTCTGTGTGGATGTATCGTGGTTGTTTATCCATGCTCCGATTGAGACACATTTGGGAAAATAGGAGTTTTGGGAGATTGTGAATGACACCACTCTAAGCCATCGCACCCAGTGGTTCCTGTGAGCAGGAGTTGTCATTTCCCTTGAGCGAATAGCTGGCAGAGGGACTGCTGGCTTCTTTGGCATGTGTTCAACTGTGTAAGGACCTGGGGGCCATATGTGGGGGCTGTACTGTTTTGCTTTCTTGGCAGTAGCATGTAGGAGTTGTAGTTGTTCTTTGTCCTCGCCAGCTATTAATAGTGCTGTTTATGTATTATTTTATCTTAACCATTCAGAGAGTGGCAGTAGTATCTCATTGCACTTATGCATTTTTATAAGAATTTTAGCCTTCTTTTTATGTGCTGATTTGACATCCACATAATTAGTAAATGAAGTTTTTATTCAAATGATTTGGTTACTTTTCAGAAATTGTGTAATTTGCAAAGCATCACCGGTATCTCATAAATGTTTTTTTGCATGTGTGTGAATGAGCTAAAATTTTTGAAGACACTAAGCTCATTTATTGAGTACTTTTAAGTATTAACTAAGCTCACTTAATGAATAGTTTTGAGTATTGAATTTGGGGGCATTATAGATACATGTTCTGTACAAATGTATGATTTGAAGATATTTTATTCTGGCCTGTGGTTTGCCTTTTTATTCTCTTGGGAGTGTTTTTTTACAAAGCAGAGACCACTTACATTTGCCAAAATCCTATTGACTGACTTTTTAACAGATTGTATCTAAGAAATCTTTGCCAAACCCAAGACCACAAAGATTTTTCCCCTATACTTTTCCTCTAGAAATTTTATTCTCTTCAGCTTTACACTTAGATCTGTGATTCATTTTGGATTAATTCTTATACATGATGTGAGGTACAATTTGAGATTCATATTCACTTATTTTATACATGAATATCCAACTATTTATTTAAAAATTATCCTTTCTCTAAAGAATTAACTTTTGTCTCTTACAGAAATTCCAATAATTCTATGTGTGTCTGGACTCCGTACCATTTAGGTGATCTGTCTTTTTTTTTTTTTTTTTTTTGTAAAGTTACCTTATTGGTTGTAGCACTGTATTCTTGAAAATGTGTAATAATTTATTTCTTCACCAAAATGCCTTTAGCTATTCAGGTCTGTCTCCCTTGCTGTGTAAATTTTGGAATAAGTTTATCAGTTTGTTTTCAAAAACGTGTTGTGATTTTGTTTGAAATAAGGTTGATATCTGAGTTTGGAAAGAATTGGTGTCTTAACAGGTTGAGTCTACAGTCCATAAGAATGGTGTATCTTTCCACTTAGGCCTTTTGATTCCTTTCAGCATTGTTTTAGCATACAGATTTTTCTGTTTCCTGTTTCTTTGATGCTATCATAAATGATACGTTGTCATGCCAATTACCAGTTGCTAGTCTGTAGAAATGTGATTGTGTTTTTGTATTCCATGTTGATCTTGAATCCTTAGGGTTCACTAAAGTGACTTACTAGTTCTTCGTACTTTTTGTAGCTTCTTAGGATTTTCTTTGTAGGTCAATCATATTGTGTGCACACTGACATGGTTATAGATGTTTATTTCCAATATTCTATGGCTTTCTTGACAGTGCACTGATGAGGACCGCCAGGGTGATGGAGTATAGGAAGGTATGAGCAGAGATCCTTGTCACGGTCCCAATGAGAGTCATAAGGAAAGCTTTTAGAATTTTTTTCAGAATGTGACATATTATTTTTTTTAAAGCTCTTTATCAGGTCATAGAAATTCCCTTCTATACTTATTTTTTTCTGTCTTTTTTATGTATTTGTAATAGAGATTCCCACATTTCCAGCCTATTTTATTTATTTATTTATTATTTTCTGATTTTGAGACAGTGTCTCGCTAATTTAGCTAAGGCCTCACCAAGTTGCTGAGGCTGGCTTTGAACTTGTGATCCTCCTGCCTCAGCCTCCTGAATTCCTGGAATTTCAGACATGCAATACCAAACTCGGCTATACCTCATTTCTTAACGTTTATTTTTATTTTATTATTAAAGGTGCTAAATTTGATGAAAATTTTTAAAATAACCATGTTTTTCCTACTTTAGTCCTTTCTTAAAAAAAAAAAGAGGGACAGTGAGAGAGTTAAACAATTCTATTTAGTTTTTCATGTGGCGTTTGTTACTCTGACACTTTGCTGTGTACATGGTGCTGGGGTTCGAAGCCACGTCCTCACACCTGCCAAGCAAGCACCGAAACCACTGAGCCACAGTTCCATACCCTACTTTGATCTTTTGATGTGATGTATTACATTGAGTTTCTTTTATAAATATTTAGAAAGGTTTTTTGCAGTGCTGTGAATTGAAAAGAAGGTCGTGCATATTCTAGGCAAGTGCTCTTCCACTAAACTAAAACCCCAGCCAGTAATTTTTGATGTTGAGCTAGCCTTACATACATGACATAAATTTGATTATGGCTTATTATTCTTTTTATACATTGGTGATGTTTTCTGTTCAATCTGATGTTAATAGCATTCAATGAATTTTAGATATTCTTTCTGTTTTAGGATTTGCCTGTGGTTTCTTCATAAGGATTGAAATTCCCACCTCTTTTAGCTCAATATCTATTTTTAGACTCATTGATGTAAATACTATTTGATATATACTTATCTAATTTGAATATCTGGACTTGATGGTCTGTTTTTAGTGACTTATTTTTCTCTTGACTATTTTTTCACATAGTACTGTTTCTTCACATGTATGTTATTTTTCATACACTGTATATTGTGGCTAGTATAGGTTTCCAAGATTCTGTTACATTCCTCAAGAGAGTGTTCAATTTTATTGTAGTATCCATCTAAATTATCAGTGCTTGCAATTATGGTAGCTTGATTTTTGGCTTTGGAAGGTAAATTTTTTATTTTTGACTCTGGGATATAGTATTTGAAATCCTTAAAACTTCACTGCTTGAACATTTATAGAATTTCCCTGTACCAGCTATCAGTGGTATAAATGTGTTACCTTAGGTTAATTAACCATTTATGAATTTTTGAACTTCAACTTTAAGAGTCTAAATTTTTTATATGTGAAAAATGGTGAATAAAGAGGATTAGCAACAGAGGAATCTGAAGAAAAGAGAAGACGTGTATGCTTATTATCTCGTCCTGGAGAAATTTGAGGATTTTGTGTGAGGAGGGAGTAGTAATGTGAAAGCCAAACATTTTAGGATGTAGTGTTGAGAAGAGACCTGAGAAATCACTTTACCATGGGGAAACTAAGGCCGTGACAGGAGACAGGTCACCTCTCAAAGTTGGACCAATACTTCCCCCCCAGGGAGCTTGGCTCAAATCCATCTGACATCTGAAGCAGTTTTCTAAGAACCCTGTTCTCTGCCACCTGCTTTGTCTTATTCTTCCCTTTAATCCATGTTCATAGTATCTGTGTAGATCAAGTATATACAGAATGGGAGAATAATTGGAATATTTGTTGTAGATTTCCCCCTGTGTTGGAGTATACTTCCAATTCTCACAAAACTCTGAGAACCCTAACTTAAACAAATCAGCAACAGTTCTCCCCATTGCAGCATCTCTGGAATACATCTTACTCTTGAAGTTTTGCCATAGCTGTCTCTGCCTTAATCTCAGTACTTACACTAGTCAAAGTGAATGATCCTGCTCTTTTGTGATAAGGGACTTGTTAAATAGGTGTGGGAATTATTAGCAGCATTGGTTTCAGAAGTCAGGTCCCCAAGTACAGAAAACTCTGTGATCTGTGATCTGTCTGACTCTTTCCTTGGGTCATCAATTCGGAGCTAAAAGATAGATATTTAGACAACTTGGAGTCAAAGCAGGGAGTCAAACATTCAGCCTTCATTTTAAACAACAAAACTGTGTGGAGCTCTGACTGGAGAGAGACCAGGCAGGGCTAAAGCTTGATATTACAGGAAGGCTTGGAGAGGGACCCTCCAGGGGGACTCACTCCAAGCATGTGAAGTCAGATTGAGCACGTGGAAGACCATTAAGGAGGTACCTGGAGTTCTCTAAATGATCTAAATCTTTATATAATATAAAAACAAATTTGAAATCATGAATCCTAACATGTAATTCCTACTCACTGTAGAAAACTGAAAAACAGAGACATGTTTGAATCATAACGGAAAATCACATGCCATGCCGTCAATCAGAAGCGAGAGGCAGAGCAGTTACGCGCTCGGGCTCTCCAAGTAATGGCCTGGCTCGGAAGTTCAGTTAGTTTTCTAACTTTGGCCGGTTTCCTGGTTTCCTCATCTGTGAAATGGGGATAATAGAAGTATTTAAATTCTGCTCTATTTCCAGTCATTTTCTTTTCTGGTTTCATATTGAGACCAAGTGTTTTCTTGCCCTTAACACATTACACTGCAAAAACGATTGTTTTCTTCATGTAATACAAGATGCCTGACCTTTTAGAAGGCAAGCATTGACCATTGGAATCTGATTTTAGCAGGTAACCTGAAAGTACATGCTTAACTCTCCAGTGAACCTTCTTTTAAGCATAGGCAGGCTTCCTCACGGTTCATGGTGATGTGATTATTTCACTAAACAGACCCAACAATCTACCTGAAGACAGTGCAAAGCTAGAGAGCACCAGTGTGGGTCCAGGGTAATTCCACCTTGCTCCTTTCATCTAGATGGCAGATTCTCCAGTCTTGGTTTATCAGAGTTATCGTGTTGGTATTGCCCACCAAAGTTTCCACCTGAGATTTTACTGAATGGGTAAGATATAGGCTCTAAATTCTGATATCTGGAATCCAGATCAGGGTTCTGATGCCTATTACCCATGTTGTCTTAAACTAAGTTGGGGCCAAATTAATCAAGTTAATTAATCAAGCCTCAGCTACCTCTTCCATAACTTGGGAATGACATTCCCTGCCCTATGGAGTTTTGAGATGAGCCAATTTTAGGTAAAAGTCCTTTCCCTGATGCCTGCACATGGTGAGTGGCAGATAATGGTGACCATGATGATGGACTGGTGATGCCCACGGAGTTGATGGAGATGAGTTAGAGGGCAGAGGTGGAAACACAGGTTTATAGTCCAGTGGGCCTGGATTTGTGGAATGTTCTTGCTGTGATACTTGATGCTTTTTAGGATTTTGGAATGTTGTTTAGCTTCTCAAAGCTTAAATGTTTTCACCTATAAATTACAGAGATAATGATATTTCTTTGAGTCGGTGTGAAGATGAAAGGAAAACTGCTTATAAAGTGGTTGGCACTAGGTAAACACTCCGCAAATGTTAGCTATTATTGTCATTATTTATAAGAAAAGACGCTAATAGCTCCAGTGAAAATATTTCACAAATTCCTTAGCCTTCTTAAGGGATTAAAGGAAAATGATTCATATCATAATTAAGAGGACTTACTGATGGACCCTAGTACAAAAAAGGGGGGGCTTAAAAAGAAAAGCTAAAAGGCCAGTTTTGCAAATATCCTGTCATCTCTTCAGAGAAGCCTTTGCTCTGGGATGAGAAAGCAAAGCTGGGTCCCTCATGCCTTTCATTCAATGGTGCTTTCCCCCACATTTCAAAAACAAAATGCCATTCTTTGCCATTTGCCTACGGCTGACAATGTCAAAGGACTTCATACCCAAGTTAATTCCAAGCTCCAAGTGAGCACCATAAATTTGAAGAAATTCTTGTTGGGCAAATGAGTAAATGGAAGTCATAAGGGTGGCTTTTATTCATTTTTTTTTTTTATTTTTGCAGCACTGGTGGGAATTGAACCCAGGGCCTCAGGCATGCAAGGCAGGAACTCTGCCTCTGAGCCATACCCCAGTCCATTATGGCCCTGATTCATGCATGGTGTGTGCAGAATAGTAAATACCACTGCAGGATAGTGCCATGAAGACCATCATTCTGGCTTTTTGTGTCCCTTTCTTGACAGCAAGTCAAAAATGGAATGCCATAATATGCCCATTATAGTTTTTAATAAATATGTACACTGGTCCTTTTTAAAGTTAGTACTTAACTGAATATATGGCGTGTCTCCATGCGAGGGAAATGGACCAGGAGAGGCCTGTACAAGCTGGTTCTTAGCAGGTCATCCAAGGTACACCCAGCAAGTTCCATGCTTGCGGTTCCTAGGGCTCAGCTCTCTAAGACCTGCGTTTTCCAACTCCGGGATGATCAGCAGGCAGTTTAGTGGCTATTATGTGGAATGAAGGAGCATATCACCTAATATCCTTTTATTTACCAATAAGAAAAGGCTCAATTCAGGCAAGCTTGGACAATAAAGGAGATGCCATGCCTGGAGAGAGGCAGCTCCTCACGGCACCTGGGCTGCACACACAGTAGGAGGCTGGTGCCAAAAGAAAGGAAAGCGAATCTCGAAGGCGAGCTTCTGTAGATGATCAGACAGGGCCCTCTTTTTCCAAAGTCAATCAGGAGCAAAGAGGTTTTTAGATCTGGAAAGGTTGAGAGAATAATGAGAAAAATTCCGGGCTGCTTAAATCTTGTACTAGATTCAATAACGCTCTCTTGCTGGGGAGCTTATTTAGTTTGAATTTATATTTTTACCTTTTTTGTGTTGTTTTTCAGTAAGCTTTAGTACTGAGCTGATGTGCAGAAAACAAAAATAACGGGAGCCCATGCCATGCTCCCGGAGCCTCGGAGGAGACAGAATTACCCAAACTAAAAGAAACAAGACCACCTACTTCTAGTTATCTATAGGAGGAGGCAGTAGCTGTCTCACCAACTACATTCTGCTTTCAAGTAAAGCGTGTTCTACTGCCACCACCCGTAGAATAAGCTACATGGGGGCATGGCATGGTGGCCGCTGAGCTGCCCTGCCCTCATGACTGTGGATCGGAGTTCCTGTTTGGACACACCGCTGTTAGAGGTTATTCTTCATTTGGTTTGAGGCTTCTTAATGTATATGACCTGAGCCTCCCATCTGACACCCACACCCCACTTTTGGCTACCTTCCATGAGTGCTCCTCAAGGTTATCAAAAAGGAATTCTGTAGCTGCTCTGAAGCTGAGCTTTTACACTGTTCTTAAAGTAGCCTGCGGTGCTGGTGTCTATCCTTCCAGCCACTTCCAGCATAATGCTGCAAGGACAGTAAACTAGCCTTGAGTTCCACATGCACGTGCAAATGCCTGTATTTTACATGGGCACCTACAAGATGTCATGGGAAATGAAGACATACTCACCTCTGCGGGATAGCTGCATGGAGAAGGCAACATGAATAAGTGCTTGAGAACACCAAGGGCACAGGCGGAAGTGGCTTCAGAACTCCCAACCTTGCTGGTCTGAGACAGCAGCAGCAGCATGACTTGGGAGCAGGGGGTACTGGGGGACTTGTAGCCCCTCCAGAGACAAACTGAACTAAACTTGCATGTCAGCAAGATCCTCAGCTCAATTGTTAAACCTATTAAGTTTGAGAAACAAAATTCTAGAGCAGTGGGTCTCTGCCTTGGCAGCATGTTGAAACCACTCAACCACCTTTAAAAAAATTCAATGTCCTGGTCCTTCCTACAGATATTCCTTTTTTTTTTTTTTTTTTTAAAGACAGAGAAACAGAAAACTTTTTTGTTTTTTTCATCTGGTCTTTGTTTCTCCAACACTTAGCTCACTTAGCTGTGTATGTGGTGCTGGGGTTTGAACCCAGGACCTTGTGCATGCCAGGCAAGTGCTCTATCACAGAGCTACCACTTCAGTCCCTCCCCCAGATATTCTAATGTAATTTGTTTAAGGTGTGGCCCAGATTTGGAAAGGGGACAAAATACAAAAATCCCCCAGGTGATTACAATGAGCAGTCAAGGCTAAGAAACAGAGCCATAGAATCCTGGTGCTGTGGAGAAGCATGGTGCATTCTGGGACTCACACCAGGATGCTGTGCAGGAAAGGGGCTTAAGCACCAGGCTGGAGGAAGGGCTGGGTGGATCATAAAGGGCTTTGTTTCATTCACATGCAGACAACTAGGTATACACTAGGAGCTATGGTGCGGTGTAAGAAGAGGGATGCACTTGGGAAGCTCTCTAGACTTCAAGATGGGTCATGGCCGGGATACCAGCTGGAAAGCATGTCAAAAATGAGGCCAGTTGGCCAGGCAGGCTACAGCATGATTTTCAGGACCCAGTGCAAAATGAAAATGTTGAAAGCAAAGGAGGTGTCATTACAGGTATTAAAAGATACTTTTTTTCCTTCTTTCTGCAATCTTTTTTGCCATCATGATTTTTTTTTAAAACTTGCTATTTAGTATTGTGCTCTCCTGCACACAGGATAAGTACTGGCCCTTGCTGGTCTCTCAGGCTCCTGCGCAGGTTTCCCGGTGGGTTGTGTGGCTCACCAACTGCTGGGTTCTCCTTCCCACTAGTCACTGGGGTGGAGGTGCCAATGTCCTAGCTGGGGATAGGGACTTGATCTTCCCTTCCTAGGCATTCACTGCCCATACTTAGGGTGGAGAGCTGATCCCCAGGGAATTTCAGCTTTTATACCAGCATATATTTGGTAACTGTCATGCACAAAAAAATTAACATGGCTGTACTTGGGGCAAATAAAAGTGTGCAGAATTTCTTGGTGATCTTCACAAATTACATTTCCCCGGCTGCAGTTTCCCTTACAGACACATGTTCCTCAATCTTTAAATTTGAGATAAAGAATGCTATTTGGAAAGAACATAAGATCCCAGACTAAGACAGTGTGCAACCACTGGATTCCTAATGATTTGCTGACTGTCTCAAAAGAAATAGTGCTTACTGATGAGTCCCTGGAGATGGCGCGTAGCAATGAAGTACAGATAGCTTAATGTATGAGCCGACCTTCATCGGCAACCTGAATTTTTTCAAAACACCTTGTGTGACAGAGCCAATCAAAAGTGGCTCACAAGTTACCTCACCCCATTGTTTCTTCCCTTTTCAAATCCAGTCTATGTTCCCTTGATGGAATACTTGTTTCCTGTGTTCCATGATCTGCAAATCTATTCTGTACCCAAATGAAAACTGTTTTTTCATTTAACTCATTTATGATTTCTTGATTTACACTGGATTGGGTTGGACAAGAAGTTCACCTCTGCTAAGTCACCCACTACATGTGTAGTGGTGCTTCCTTCCAGATACTACCAAGACTGTACCCACCCTATAGACTGCCAGGGGGAGGGTGACTGTGGTTGCTGGGCCAAAAGTCAGAAGGAACATAGGAAGTAGCAGGGGGTGGAGACTACTGCTAAAATGGGGTCCTAAAGTACCCCCTTGGTACTCTTGTGCCTTCTCCACTGTCCCTTGGATTTCACTTACAAAATCCAATTTTGTGTATAGTACTGAGGATTAATCCTGGGGGCACTGTACCACTGAGCTATACCCCAGTCTTTTAAGACAAGGTCTCACTAAATTGCTGAGACTGGCCTCTAACTTGTGATCCTCCTGCCTCACCTTTCTGAGTAGCTGGGATTATAGGCGGGTACCACCATGCCCAGCCAACTCATAAAATTAAAGATAAAATGCAGACTCTCAGGCAGTAAACTCCAAATGAGAAGCCCTTTTGAGCACTGATCTCTGCACATATGCTGGTCATGTGACCATAAAAAGCTGGCCCTGGGAAGGGTTGGTTTGAAAAACAGGAGATAATGAAATTGGGAAATGGCTATGTTCAGAGAAGAGAGTTTGGGAATTATTTCATGATCTCTGGCTACGTATGGTTGGGATGAAAGGTGTCCCCCAAAAGCTCAATACGCGAGATAATGCTGAGGCTGAGGTGAAATGATTGGGTTTTAAGAGCCTCACCTCAATCAGTTAAGGGATTAATCAGCAACTGAAGGCAGATAGGGTGTGGCTGGAGAAGGTGGGTCATTGGTGGCATGCCTTTGGGTACATATTCTATATCCTGCATGGGGTCTCTCTCTTTCTCTGCTCCCTGGAGCCACACTCCTCTGGCATGGAGTCTCTCTCTACTCCCTGGAGCCACACTCTTCTGCCACGATGTTCAGCCTTAGATTGAGCCGGAAGCAATGGAACTGGCCACCTATGGACTAAGACCTCTGAAATCCTGAGCCCTCAAATAAACTTTTCCTCATAAAACTGTTCTTCTCAGGTCTAATAGTTACAGCAACGAAAAAGCTGACTAAAACAGGCTGCATGGCTGGATAAATGGTGATAACATTGAGATACAGTAGTATCTTCTCACCTGTTTGGCTTTCTACAATTTGTTACCTGTGATCAACAACAGTATGAAAATAGTAAGTGAATTTCCTAGAAATAGTTCATCAATTTTAAGTTGTGTGCCATTCTGGGCAGTACGTAAAATTCTTACCATTCCATCCTGTCCCACCTGGAATGCACATCTTTCCTTTGTCTAGCGTATCCACTCTGTATATGCTACCTGCCAATTTGTTACTTGATGGTCACATCAGTTATCAGATGAATTGTCACGGCATCATAGTGTTTATATGAAAGGTTTGATACTATTTTCAGTTTCAGGAATTCTTTTGGTGGCTTAGACTATATCCCACATAGACAAGGGGGATTCGCTATATAGGAAAACAATTACAGAGGTTGTAGGCTGGGGCAAGTTTCAGATACCTGTGAATGCTTTCTTTATTCCAGTATTTAATCATCCTTCTTTTCTCTGATTTAATGTCATAGGGTGGTGCTTTTAGAACAAGGATAAATAGAGGAGAACATAAGCCTCTTTGCCTTCTTCCTACCACAATTAGATTGCTGAGTGTTTTATACTCACGCATGATGTTAACTTTGATTCATACACTCTCCCTTTCAAAGATTGTTTTCAGGGATGGGATTTCTGTCAAATGTCTTGCAGACACCACGTGAACAGATCCCACAGCACTGGCTCCTTTCCAATTCTGTGCAGGGTATCTTCTATGAATGATGTAAACTGGATGTCAGTTGGGGGATTTTCCTGTAGTCCCAGATTTAGGAGAGAACACAGTGACACTAAGCGCTGCGGGTTCTGGAAAGAACAGCCATCTATCTGGCCCTAATTTAGAGTTGGAAACCCTCCCCCAGCTCCACCCCCAAGCTTATTTGAGTACCTCTAGTCTACCATACCAGGACAGATAAGAACCCTAAGAAGGGTGTTAGTATTCATAAGAAAACAGCCTGGGATGCTTTTTCCTGCTGGGACCCAGATGGGCTATTGGGGAATGCCCCAAGAGATTCTTTGGAGTGTAACTGAGAATGGGAAGCCCAGCATTGGTGGAGAAAGAGGACAGGAGGGAGGGGGCAAGATTTGAAAAGAAACAGCACCCATGTAACCCGTGTCTGGGCCAGCCAAGATACGTATGATTCTCAACGGTCAGGGCCAATACGGAAGACTGCTCACCCCGTACCATCTTGCTTAAGTCCAACACGAGAGCTGCTCCATTGGCAGGAGACCATAGAGCTGCACAGTGCCAAGTCAGGACCATGTTAAGCAGCTCCAGGTTATCACCAGGAACCTCAGAGAAGAGTAAGCATTTGCGTGCCAGGTCAGAGTGGCAACCAGAGGCCAACGGCGCAAGCAGACAGGCATGGTGAGAGAATGACACCTGGCCCAACGAAAGGAAAACGTTGCCTTTTTTCTGCTACTATTCTGATCCCAAGCTGTAGAAAAAGCTGGAACCCAGAAGCTGGGAGGAAGGACAGCAGAGAGCTTTTTCTTAGGTATGAAATAATATATAACCAGACTGCATTAACTTTATTTGCCTAAACTAATCAGAAAGTTATGGAATCTACATAAGATATCATTAAACATGAGAAAGCAGGAACTCAAAAGAATGGAGCTGAACACAAAGAGAATAGTAAGTTGGATCATTTGCATTCCTAGTTACTCTGGGGAGTTATGTATTGCTCTTTCAACGTCCTGCAGAAGACGAGTTATGCATTTTATTTAAGATCACCACATCAGTAATCGGAGGAAGAGATTATTTATAGTTTTGGGGGGATATAATCTTGGTCAGCTTCTGTATCAGTGTTCTTCATAAAAGGAATGTGAGGCATTTCCTTCTTTCTCTGTTCTCTGAAAGAGTTTAAATACTTTAGGACAAACTGCCTTTACATCCCAAGATGATTCACCTGTGAAATTGTGGGATTCACCACTTTTGGGGTAACAGGTAAGGCAGTGCTCTCCATTCTCTTACTTTGTTTGGGTGGGCATGAAGTGCTGGTCTTGACCTTCCCCCCGCCCTACCATCCACACAGTGGCTGTAGAGGTGTTCTAGATCATGTCCACATGTTTAATTCTCAGTTTGAATTTTAATGGTGCACAAATGTGTGCTCTTCACAACTTACGGGCCTGGGGCAGGGGGAGGTGCTCTGCTGCAAGCTGGGAGGCAGGGGGCAGGTAGAGGAGAATAGAAGCCCATATGAAGTCCACAGTTAACACTTCCAGCCCAAATGCAGTCCAGTACAATATAGAAGAGAGGCACAGTGTCCAATCCAAATAGTTCCCTGTGAATTACTCATTGTCTAGATTTTAACCAATAGGAAGATGAAAGACAATAGATAAAGGGTAAAAATCAGGAGGCTGATGCAGGAGGATGGCAAGTTCAAAGCCAGCGTCAAGAACTTACCAAGACCTTTTCTTAAAATAAATAAAACGGGCTGGGAATGTGGCTCAGTGTTTAAGTGCCCCTGAATTCAACCCGTTTCAAAAAAGAAATTCTTTTGTGAAATTTTTTTTACATAGGGCAAAAGATGTTTTTAGGAAATTTTCAAACATTTTAAGGTTCTGTCCTGGTTAATTCTTTTTCAGCCCCTGGTTCTGAACCCATTTCATGAAATGTGGGCCAGCGGGGTTCTCCAGATGCGCACTCCTGCGCTCCTCCCAGAATCCCATCCCTGTTCCTCCCCATTCTGCATGCGTGTGCAAGATGAGTGTGGGGAAACATCGCCGCCGCCTTTGTCATGGGGTGCGGCGTGCAGTTCTCCCTGGTCGAGGGAGGGGAGGCTGTCTTGAAACTGGATCATCATTTCCTCTCCAGCTCTTTCTCGGTCTGCAGTGAGTGGGAAAGGAGGACTGGGTTATTTCAGTTCCAGCAATGGACACATCAAAATTGCTTTCCTCTGCCCAACTCCCTTTCCCTTGAGGACCTAATTTATTTCATACATCTTGACCTATCTCTGCTTAGAAACCACCACTGCGATTCTCCATTAAGCATTTCCCTCTCAGCCCTCTTGGCTCTCCCATCAAACCCACCAGGCTGCGGCTCTTCTGCACTATGATGTCAGCCTGGCCGCTGGGCCCAGCTGGATGGAGGTGTTCTTTATGAAGTTCAACCCTGCACCCTGAGCCATAAATACACATCGTGCACATAAATGTACAGCTAACATTGCCCAGGCCCTTCCGAAGCACCATGTTAATAAGCAGACAGTAAGTCTTTAAAATATGGAAAAGTAGTTAATCTTTCCGCTAGCAAATCCTTTGTAGGGGGTGATTTTCCTCTAGTTCAATGTAGCTACATGCAGGCTTTTCATCTCCTAGGATGTGGGAAAGGAAGGGGGTAATTTGCTATAGGGCTTCACAGGAACTTTGTTAAAGACACTGGTACCTTGGGTTTGTTGGCGTTAAGTGTCCGATCTCACTGGATCTGCCCTCAAGGAGCTTGAGCCCTAATACTGCAGACCAAGTAGGAAAATGTGCTGCTTTTAGTAGTAAAGCCACACAAGTCTAGGCAGGTATGCAGCTGAGTTTGATTTTATAGATAGATACAGCAGTTCTGCCTCAGTTGCTGATGGAAGTTACTTAACCTCTTATTTCCCCATCAATAAAATGGGCACGATTTTGCCTGATGCATTCAGTTGCTTTAAGACTTGATTTATCCTCTTGAATTCATTCTCTCGTATAAAATGAGAAAATTGGTATTCACTTCCCCTTGTATAACATCCCATTTTAAGAATGTTTGAATGCATTTTCCTTATGAAGGTCCTCAATGTCAGGTTAAGTTCAAGGTGATAATTCACAGTGGCTGTTCCTTGATCATCATTCCCCATCATCAGAACCCTTTCCCCAGAGGTAGCTATTGCTGTTGGTTTGGTTATTCTTCCTGACCTTTTATTTTGTAGCACTGCACATGTTAAAGAAGGTGTAGAAATGTATCTTATTTTGTGCTCCCTTAATGAATAAATAGCAAATACTTTCCAGGAAAGTCATCCTAGAGTTTACAGAGCAATAAGACAAGTCAGGTGGCTTTATTGAATTGATTTACAACCTTTAGCTAGGAGCAAGAGGGGAGAAGGACCTCCACACCTGTGGTTGTTATGCTGCATGTTCATTTATTCTCACTCTGGGCCATCTTCTCTTCCTTTCCCTTCCCTTGTCTTGACTCCTCCACCCTCTCCTCTGTATCTCTCTGATGTGCGCCCAGGATGACCAGACTTGAGCTGGCAATCGGGGCTCCACAGGCAGAAAGTGCCTGCAATACACACTCTCTTTATTGGCGAGATGTGGGGCCGCTTTGATTGCTTGTCACTTGCTGAGCAGCCCTGGTTTTCATCAGCATCTCAGGCAGAAAAGGGGTGTTATCAGTGGGTTGATTTAAGGATGAGATAGGAAAGAGCTATCTGTCTGGATAAAACAGTCTATGTGCCTTATGAAGAACTTCAGGTGGTCCATCCATTCCATCTCATCTGGAGGAAGATATGTGCATCTTTTTTTTTTTTAATTTTAGCGCACATATGCTGTACTTCAGTCTGTTCTATGTGTAACATGAGTCATGGGTCACTTACATATTTGCTATCTGTATCTAACACATCTAATGAGTTTTATCCATCCTATATGCTTTTTTCTTCTCTGTAGCAGAATTACTTATTCTTAAATGGATGTTCCCAAATATGCTTAAATAGCTATACTTTATATGTGGTTTCACACTACTATTTTTCACTGCTCTGTCTTAAAATATCTTTTCATGACAATAAATGGATATTCCCCTGTACCATTTCATTTCTCCTGATGGCAAGTAGACCACAGAACGGACACACTGGTACTTGTTTAATCATTCTCCTGTCGACATATATTCTTGTAGGTTGCTTTATTTTACTTTGAGTGAACAGTGCTACCAAAAACATCTTTACATATGATTTTGGGGCTTCAGAATAAGAGTTTCTTTTACTAAGAAGTAAAACAAGTACATAGGTTCTAAATTATTTCTACTGTAACAATAAAGTATTGCACAGTGGCTATAAAGGTCACTTTCGCCACCGGTGATGGAGAACAGTAAACATTTCTTCAGAGGTTCTCTGTCATTAGCATTTCTACAGATTTTAATTTTTGCCATTGGCTAGTGAAAATGTATTTTATTATCATTTCCTTCTAATCTCCATTTCTCTAATGTTTAGTAAGATCGAATCTCTTGTCGCAGGTCAGTCATCTGTGCTTGTCTATGACTAATCTCAGGTTTTGATAGTGGGTAGGGTGAGAATCTTTACTTTTTATAAAATCCAATTTTTTTCTTTTGCAATTGTGCAAACTGTTCTTTATTCTGAAAGTAAATTAGTTAGAATAATCACTTTTGCAATCCTGCACCAAATCCTGTTGGGATTTTCATAGTTTTTTTTTTTTAATTGGAAGTATATAGAGATACAATTGAGGGGGCAACATTATCAAACCATCAGTAACCAATGTATATGAACTTTGTTATCCAGGGGAAATGCCAAAACATGGATGACCACCTTGGGTTCACCTGCTGCAGTTTCCCCCAGAAGAACTCTTGCGTTAAATGGGTATCTCGTGGAGGAATGACATCAGCTTCTGGGATGGTTCCCCCTAATCCCACTCTCCAGTCTCCTATGGCGTCATAGTATTTTGATTTACAAGGTGACAGAGAAAATGGCCTCCTGGAAATGTGTTCTTTCTACAGCCATTGTGCTCCCTCCAGTTTTCATTTTCTTTTGTTTTCCAGTCAAGTTTCATCTTTTTCATTAAGGCCTATGTTTCACTGGACTTGATCTTGGGCATTTTAAAGTGATTGACACTATCAGTGGTTGTTTCGCAAGTGACTTTCATTGGTCCTTACCAATGTCAGGCTCTGGTTTTATATGCTGATTAGGTAACGAGTGAGGTTGCTGAGTTCATTCATCAGTTCTAAGAGCTGGTCACAAGGTTCCTGTGGGTTTTCTATGAACACAGCCATATGTGTTCTTTTGGTGACTGGGCAGTAGTCACCTGGGGGTACATTCTCAATGAACATTTCAGTTTTGTTTATGGCAGTTTGGCTACTCATATTTTTTCATAGCTTGGCCAAATGTCGATAATTTATACTTACCCCAGAAGGTGTGTTTTCTCTAAGTTTTCAGAATGTTTGCAGTGGTTTACATAATAGTGGATAAAAATGTTTAAAAAGCCCATGTATCTTTTGGAGTTTTTCAATTTATCGATAATTTATTTCTTGATCAGGAGTGCCAGAAATTAATGTCAGTATTCTATTAAATCAGAGTTCAATTCTGTCGCTTCTCTTCATGGTTGATTTACATTTTAATCGTTAGCTTTTATTGTTAAATATTCTGTCCTTGATTCAACAAACATTCACCGGGAATCTGCGCCGTTCCAGAACTAGCTCCAAGCTGGAGATCAGGGAGAACATGGGCCGTCAGATGCAGCCTGTTTCCATGGAAACTGCAGTCTGTTGCAGACTTGAGCTAGCCCGGAGGAAGGGGATGCAAAGGGTACAGCTGAGGTCATTGGCCCCAGGCAGGTACTGGTCCAGTTGGAGCAGGAAGCACTACAGGCTTTTTGAGGTACATTTGGTGAAAGGTGAGGTGTGTGGAAGGATAGAGGGAGAGAGAAGGAAAAGATGTTTTTAGGAGTTACACTACAGAGGACAGGGAAACTGAGCAGCAGCTGGAGGTAAGGTCCAAGCAGAGTTTTGTTATTCCTGATGTGGGAGATGTGACAGCGCATTTGTCAACCAAAGGGAAGGGTTGTTAGAGTAGGCAAACGATTTGTGCGGTGTTCATCCATCTCTTTTCTTCCATCAGTCGCATCTTCACAGGAGCCAGAGAGATGGCTTTGAAGAGGGGCACAGGTATAAGTTTATGTTCTCATTTTTCTACCTTCTTGATTTGAAAACATAAGTCAATCATTGGGAGACCATTTTTATTGTTGTTGGTATTTTTTCCCCAAAACCAGTGTTGAATGTAATACTGCCACAAATTTAAGTCAGGGCTGTTTTCAAATTATCAAGAATTGAAAAAGTGTGTTTTTTAAATTCTTACCATTCACATATTTTTGCTATTAATTCATATTCTACTATAAAAGAACATGTAATTGATGCTTTCTGCTCTTAGGAATGTACTGCAGTCTCATGTGTTTGAAAATATATTCTATATCGTTTAGGTCTGAAGAGTTTCCACTCCATATTTTTTTTTAAGAGAAAGAGGGACAGTGAGAGAAAAAGAATCAATTTTATTGAGTTTGTCGTGTGGCTTTCGTTACCCTGACACTTTGCTGTGTACATGGTGATGGGGTTCGAACCCGTGTCCTCACACTTGCCGGGCAAGCACTCTAACCGCCCAGCCACTGCTCCAGCCCCATCCACTCTGTATTTTTAATAGATTATGTGCTTATCAATCCCCTTTGGTATTTTTTTTAATTATGATCACTACACACAAAGATTCATGTCATATCTTCTTAGCATCTTATGCTACTTTCCAGTATGAACTGTTTATTATACTTTCCTCTAAATATTTGAGTAATATTACTCTCTTCTTGTCAGCATTCTTTCTGATGTAGTTTTTCCTCCTCCCGTGTCATTCTGCGTGAGTAGTGCCTGTGGCAGATCACACAATGCTAGTACTTTTCCAACCCCACTTGAGAGTCTGTCTTTTAATGGAGAAATCTAACAACCTCAGGTTTATGTGAGTGGAAATAAGTTCAGGTTTATGGTGGCATCCGTGTGTGTGCTTAATCTATCATGCTCTGTTGTGTTAATCGGATTTTCAGTTTTCATATTTTTTCAGTAGCCATTCCTGCATTTTTAAATGTAATTTTCTGTAAATGCCTTAGCTACTTAGAATGTTCTCATCTGGACACAGATATACCTTTGACTGCCTTCTGCCCACTGCCTCAAAACTCTGTGATGCTCCACTTCTTCATCCTCACTCGTCCTGTTGAGAAGGTGGTTTCATTCTCATTCCTAGTAGAGTTGTTGGCTTCTAGAGAACCTTTTAGAATTGGTCTACATCTTTGAGAACCTCAAGTTTCACTCAAGCTTGACTGAGCCCTTTCAATGAAAAGATGATCTGTTTTGGCTTTGAATTCTGAAAATATTTTCTCCCTCTGTTTCTAGTATGTTTTCATCCTTTTCCTTTATTGTGTAGCTGGTAGATTCCTTTGACTTAATTTTTTAGTCAACCATTTGTTCTTCAGAGAGTTCTGTGGTCTGGGTTTTGTGCTTTTCTTAGACTGTTAACCAAGGTAGAAGTCTTTGTCCTCTGGTGGGTGATCTCTCGGTTGGGTGTTGTTATGTTGATAAGCATGGTTCAATACAAAGAGGCCAACAGCTAGAGCAGTGTTCTTGCCTAGGTGGGAATGGAGCTGGTGCTGAAAGGAGACAGTAAAGCAAACATGCTAGGTGTTCCAGAGTAGGTGCAAACAGTGGTTCGGGCAACAAGGAGATCTTTGAGCAATGGCATACCTGGTTCCCTGTTGTGGACAAAGTAAAAAGAACAGAGCTGTAGGCTGTATTTAATGAGTTGGACTGCAAGGTCAGGGCACTGTTGGATAATTCAACATATGAGGTGGTAACAGATAATATAAAAGAAGAGTAATTTCCCTTTCTTTATAATTCCCCACAAAGAATTTTTGTCACTGCAAAAATTTAGTTCATCATGGTAACATATTCTAGAGAAAAAAACATTTATTGAGAGAAAGGTGAACAAGAGTAAAATTTATGGAGAAATTTACAATTTGGTTATATTAGTTCATTCAAAAAACTAGATTTAATAATATGAAAGGTTTCTATGTCTGAGGTGAGATATTTAGGTTATATGTTGAGTCTGGAAAAATATAGAACTTAGACTTCTGATTTCTTCTACCAAAGAATCAGCAGTATTTCTTGGTAAATAATTTTTTTGTAGTTTTTTAGAGTAGCATTAGTTTGTCACTTCATAGGATTGCATAATAGCATTGTTGATATAAAATAATGACTCTGTTTTAAAGAAAATTGAGAAGTAATTTGTTCTTAGCCAATATGAATGACCAAAGCCCAGGAACATGGATTCAAGTTAATCTCAACTGACTTGTTCTAGTATGGAAGAGATTTTACAGATTTTTATAGTCACAAAACAAAAGAAAGCTTTAGGTTGGTACACTTATCTCATCCACTGGGGCATTAGGTATAGGTGGGCTATGGAAAAAGCAAGGCAACATCTTCTATAGGTTTCAGATGGCATGTGATAGCATTCTTAGCTTTAGGGTTGGTAGAAGACAGAAGACTGCTAAACGTAAGTGTCACATTCATAGCAAAGGTTAAGATAAATGACTAGTGAAGGGGCCTAAGATGACCCACAGTAATTTTTTTTAAAGCAAGATTTTATTTTTCATGATAGTTTTATATATTGAAGGAGTCTGTTGTTAAACTTTCATAGATGTGCCTACTATAATTTTGGTTCTCGATCAACAACTCTGACTCTCTCATCACATCATCTGCAGAATCTTTAATATTTATGTGGCTTCTTCAGTGAACTTCAATTCATGGTTCCCCCATCAGTAAGCAACATGCTCTGTGTGCTCGGAAGCTAAATGTTTTCTGTCCCATGGATCTAGGAAGCTCATTCCCACAAGCTCATAAAGAAGAACTAGGTAGGACGGCAGTCTTTAGGAGAGGAAAATGGTTGTGAAAGCTGCTACGGATGAAGTCCCTGGGTCATATGTAATGCTATTAGCCTTCATGACCTCATTTTGAGTTTTCTTCTTTGTCCTGTGTAACTGATGTAATGTTAATGTGTGACATATCACTACCAAGATCATAAGGCCTTGTTACTGGTAAGATGTTCATATTTAATGACGGAGAAAATAACAGTCACTGAAGTAGAACAAGTACATTCCGTATAGTGGAGCATGCTGAGAGAAAAGGGTCCAGGCGCTGACATCAGGGAACGCTTGTCCTGTATGTTACGAAGGGTTCTTCTACCCCCATGGACCTGATTGAAGACCCTGCTCATTTTTTTCCACTGTTCACTTTGGTACCTAATTCGGATATTGCCCACTTTGCTCCCATTGGTTAATTTATGATACCTAATCTATGGGGGGGAGTTGACATACTAATGGAACTTCTGGTAAACAGGCACATGATGCCTCAACTCCAGTCTTAAACCCTGCCTTCACTATCTTGATGTCCCTAAACCCCTACCTAACAACCTGAAGAAAAGGAGTAGATAAGGGAAATAGGCACCTTAACGAATGAAACAATTTCTGCGTTTATATTCGTATCTTTAGTCACAACAATGTATTTTTTCTGTATTGACAGCCATGTGTGCTTTATGAAATATTTTATTAACTTCAACTTTTTTTTGTTGGGTAGTTTGACCCCACGGCTATAACCTTGTATGGAATGGCTAGTTCTAAGAAAGGTTGGTGTTCAATGTCCAGATTATTGTTCCTATTATCTTTTTAAGAAAGAGGGGCAGTAAGAATCAATTTTTTATTTACTTTTTCATGTCTCTTTCATTGCTCCAACACTTCATTTGTACATGGTGCTAGGGTTCGAACCCGCGTATTCACGCATGCAGGCAAGCACTGTAACTGCCCAGCCACTGCTCCTGCGTGTTCCTCTTATTTGATGATGCAAATAATTTGGTTTGTCCTATTATCTTGGCATCAGACTTCAGAATAGGGGAAGAAGCTGGACAATAATATTGTCATTTTGTTTCCCAACAAAACTGTCCCTTTCCGATTTACCAAATACTTTAGTAACAGTAGAGATACATGGCTAGACTTAAGAGAAATTGGGATTCTATACATTTTACACATTTTGGGAACATAAGCAATCTTACTTATTTCTCAATCAGAAAGGGAAATGGGATTCTCTTAAGTGTCACTTTGCAATATTGCTTACTTCCCACTGGCAGAATATATGTATTGCTTAGCTTTTTTCCAGTACTGGCTCACTGTACTATGGGATTTCTAAAGACTCATTTAATCATGGAACACGAGTTCGTAAGGTCCAGTGTCTTAGGTTATAAGTCCCATGCACTTTCCCGTAATTGGTGTTTTGTATATTTCCATGTCATCAGCATTAACTTTTACACTGAAAGGTGCTGACCATTTTCTCAAAGCTATTTTAGATTCCATCTCTACTAACATTGTCAATGGCTCTGTTGAGTTAAAATGTAGGCTCTTTCCCACCTTTGAGTTCAGGAATAGTCCTGGATAATTCATGTACTATTTTTACACATATTTTGTAATATACAATTTTCTTTTAAAACTTTCCCATTCTTTTTCCTCTTGTTGAAATATTCCCAGTATATGCATTATTTTCTTGAAAGCAGATTTTTTTCTAAAGTATGCTTTTTTTCCTTTACAGTAAATTCTGCTTATCCTAACATTCTTACTCTAGTACCTATACATCCAGTGAGCTCTCTTTTCATTTCAGTATTTGGCCAGTTTTGATAAACTTGCTGTAAATGTTACTGTCATTAGAGACAAACTGCTTTAGTGTAGTTTGGTTGAGAAGAGTCAATCCGGGCTGGAGCAGTGGCTCAGTGGTTACGGCGCTTGCCTGGCATGTGCGAGTACACGGGTTCAAACCCTAGCACCCACATACACAACTAAGTGTCCGAGCAACGAAAGCCATGTGAAAAACCTCAATAAAAATTGATTCCTTCTCTCTCTCCTTTTTTTTTTTTTTTAAAAAGGTGATCCGGGGATGGAGCAGTTGCTCAGAGGTGGACATGCTACCCTGGCATGCACAGGTACCCAGGCTTGAATCCCAGCACCACATACACAGCTGAGTGTTGGAGAAACAAAGGCCAATTAATAAAAGAAATAAAATTGATTCTCTCTTTCTCTCTTAAAAAAAAGTCAATCCAAAATTTTTGGCATTCTATACAACAGTCAGTGGCATAGAAGTTACTCCAAAGCTGGCAGAATCCCCAGTGTACCCCTAGACTCTTGGGAGTCTTCTAGGCCCCATAGTAGTATTTCTATTATCTGAAAATTTTGAGTCCACCAAGTTACACTTATAAATGGGAGTTCATGGGGGTGATGATGTAGTTATGTCCCATATTGTGATGCATCCAACAACACTAACAGATGTCAGAACAGCTGCAATAAATTCACCAATATATCCAGGAATTCATCATCTCTTATGGTCTCCACTATCCATGGCAATACAGTGATCTGATTGGTTGGACTCAGTTATTATTCTTCCTTTGTCCCTGGTAGGAAGTTCTGTTGTTTTGGCCACAGGGGTTTGAATTTGAAATAGAAGTATCCCAAAAGAAAGTTTCCTTGGCAGGTTTAAAATAGGACTCTGCCCATCTGGAACCTGGAGTGTTTACTTTACCTAAATTGTATCAAAGAATGAAAGAATTATTTTCTGAGGACAGTGTAAAATTTGAATCCTTCCAAGTAGAAGGACTCAGTAAGTCAAGGTCTGGGTAAGCAGTCATACCAAAAATGATTAATGAGTGGACATAATATTGTCTCCATCATTCGTAGTTTAACAAGTATCAAGTTCTACATTAGTTCATCATTGAAGGAAACATATCAAGCAAAATCTAAATATCTGTTTCTAAAAGATCTCTATAAACAGGGATTTGGGAGTTCATTAACACGGGGAGATTCCTATTTGTCAACGTAGAAGACAGGTGAGAAACGTGATACCAGGCATTTACCCTCTGAAGTTTGCTGGGCAAGGGTAATTAATAGTGCCTGATAAGATCCTTTTCACTGAGGGTATTGTAGTGTCTCTTCCAATAGACAGAATCACCTGGCTTTAGCTTCCACTTTTCTGTTTTCTTTCTTTCTTGGGAGCTCACTGTGGAAGAAATATTGAGTCAATTGTTAAGTTGAATTTTACCTGTTCTGTAGGCAGTGTGGGTATCAACCTAATGCACAAGGCCAGCAATATTGTTAGGAGTTGTGCTTCCACAGAATGTCTGCCCCCGAAAGGAAAGACTGAGACAGAATCAACTTACTTTATTCAGTCATTCACTCATCAGGCCTTTGTTTCTGTGACACTTCGTTGTATATGTGGAGCTGGGGTTTGAACGCAGGTCTTGGTGCATGTCAGGCAAGTGCTCCAACTGCTGGGCCACCACTTCAGCCTGGCTTCTACAGAAATTTGACAGGTAGCAGGTACAAATTTTAAAGAAGAAAATATTAAAAAAATGTCAAGAACAAAGCAATCCAGTTTTATCATAGTTTCTATCAAGAAATGTTTTCCTACGGTAATTCCAGTTTTTACTAGAGGGGAAAAAAACTGCAAAATGAATTTAGTTTTATCAGAAAATTGTATTTAAGAGAAGAATGGTGGATCCCAAAAGAGTGAGAAGAGCTCTGGTTAAAGACCTAATGATCATTCACAACTGACCAAATAATTTGGTTATTTCTGAGCTATATATTTAACATTGGAATTATGATAACAAATATCAAGATGTATCAGATTTCTAGGAATCTTAACATTTGAACATATTAATAATGCATTTATATAAATGTAAGTCACATGTGTACCTTGGGATTCCAGGGGCCCTCTTAAATCCCAAAGTTCTTGTTTTATATAGGTTTTATTTTTTTAAATGGTGACCAATATATCTGAAAATAACAGTGTAGACCAGCAAAAGTTTGGTGTTTAGCTCATAGTTACAGAAGTTCAGCCCGTTCTCGAGCTCTGAGCCCGAGGTGAGGGAGACATCCAGTGAGAAGGGCATGGCAGCGGAAGGAAGGCCAGGATGTGAACACGAGGCAAAAGGAAAGCTCCACTCACCAGGGATGAAGCAGAATCCTCAAGGGCACACCCTCAGTGACCTACTTCCTGCAGGCACAATCAGTCTCCTGCCCGCAGTTAATCTGCGACAGTGGCTTCATCTACTGATTAGGTTACAACTCTCAAAATCGAATCATTTTACATCTGAAAACTCTTTCACAGTCCCATGCATGAGCTTTCAGGAGATACCTCATAACAGTTCTCTAAAAGACTGAATTTTAGAATTTCTCAAGTATATCCAAAGTTTAAAAGATTTAGTTAAATAGGAAAATTATGAAATAAAACCAAGGTGAATAAATTTATTAAATAATAATTGAGATGATATAACCTGCAAACATTTTAAGCATGCAACTTGATAATTTTGACATACGTAAACATGCATGAGACCATAAGCACAATCACAATAAATATATCCATCCATTACTCTTGAGTCATTTCGTGTCCTTTTGCGGTACTTCCCTGATTCCCTTCCCTGTTTGTCTCCCTTTCCTGGAAAACCCTGCTCTGTATCTGTGAAACGGACTAAATTAGCATTTTCTAGATTTTTATATAAACAGAATAATGGAATATATATATTAATGTACACTTTTCTCTAGCTTATGCCACTCAGTGTGATTATTCTGAGATGCATCCATTTAGCAGCATGAATTGTTAGTTCATTTCATTTTATAGTTGAGTAGTATGCCATTGTGTAAATATGTCACGATTTATTTACACTCCTCTTCATTTATTTTTTATTGAGACATAATATTTACACATCTTTGTAGAGCACATTAGGGTAATTAAATACATGCATACAATGTGTAAAAATCAAATCAGGGTAGTAAGCCTTTCTATCTCTTGAACATTAGTCATTTTTATGTGTTGGGGATTTCATATTCCTAGTCAGTGGAAATACGTCATTGGTCGTTTAAACCAATAATTCTCTAACTGTGCTATGGAAAAATCAGAACTAATCCTTCTGTGTTTTGGTGCCCCTTGTTGAACTTCTTTCCATCCTCTCCCCCGTTGCCCTTTCTGTTCTCTAGCATGCGCTATTCCATTCCAATATTCCATGAGACGAACTTCTTTAACCCTAATACAGTGACCTCCAGTTGCATCCGTGTTCCTACAAATGAGATTTAATTCCTCTGTGTCTGAGTAATACGCCATTGTGCACATACTCCACGTTTTCTTCTACAGCCATCTACTGAAGGCCATCTGGGTTAACTCTGTGTTTTAACCACTGTGAAAAGCAATTTTTCCATGTACCTTTTGGACATTTGTATGTCTTTTGTGTTTAGTTCTTGACCCCATTTTTTACTCGAATTATTTGCTTGCTTATTTGTGTTTGACTTGTGTTCCTTATATATGCTGTATATTAAGCCTTATCAGATGAATGGTTTGCAAATATTTTTGCATTCTGTGTTTCATGTCTTAACTGCTCTTTCTTCAATTTATTATGATTCTATTTGTCTGTTTTTACTATCACTGCCTATTCCTTTGGAGTCGTATGTAAAAAATCATTGACAACACTACACTGTCTTGACAGGCATCCTGTGTGCTTCCTTTTGGTAATTCATAGTTTCAGGTTAAACATTTACATGTTAGATAATGCTGAGTTGATGTTTGTGTGTGTGTACAGTGAAGAGAAGGATCTAGTTTCTTCTACATATGAGTATCTACTTTGCCAGCACCATTTATGTCTTGGTACTGGGGTCAAAAGTCAGTTTGTTGTGTGAGAGAAATTAATATCTCTGGGTTTTCTTCTGTTCAGTTGGTCTGTGTCTGTTTGAATGACACAAACATGCTGTTTTAGTTACTGTAGCTTCAATATGCTTTGAAGTCACATTGTGATGCTTTCAGATTTTCTGTCTGGTTTAGTTTGTTTTTGCTTAGGATCCTTTTCTGCTGGAAGAAAGTCATTGGAATTTTGATGGAATTGCATGGAATCTACAGATTGCTTTAGATACCATGCTCAGTTTATTCTTATCCATAAATGTGATATCTTTCCTTTTTGGGATATCCTCTATAATTCATCAGTATTGTATAATTTTTATTATTAGACATCTTTCACTTCCTTGATGAAATGTATTCCTACGTATTTCTGTAGCGATGATGGAACTGTTTCCTTAATTTTCCAGCAAGTTCATTATTGGTGTATGAAAGGCCACTTATTATATATAGACTTTTGTATCCTGTAACTTTACTGAATCAATTTATCCCTTCTAATGAGTTCTCAATGCATAATTTTGTATGCATAAAGTCATGTTAGCTTCAAACATAGCTAATGTAACTTCTTCCTTCTAGTTCGGATGCCCTTTCTTTATCTCATCAAGACTTCCAGCCCTACATTAAACAAGAGTGATGAAAGGGACATCCATCCTAGAGAAAATGCTATCAGTTTTCCCCTTTCACTATGATCGTGGCTGTGTTTTTCATATGTAGTCTTTGGTATTTTGAAAGGTGCTCCTTCTGTCCCAAATGTGTTGGCCTTTTGTCATGAAAGGGCACTCATTCTATCGCATGCTGTTGATGCATAACATCAGGTTTTCATTGACTGAGCCATCCTTGCATCTCTGGTATGATTTGCACTTGATCATGGTGAATGATCTTTTTGTTATGTTAGTATGCTTGCTAGTATTTTATTGATAATTTTAGCATCTATATCTATGATGGACATGGTGTATACTTTTCCTTTTGGTTGTATTTTTAACTGTTCCTGGTGTTGGGGCAATGGTGGCCTCCTAAAATGTTTGCCAAAATTCCTTCCATTTCTTTTGCTTTCTTTTTATATATTCTTGGGTTCATTTAAGAATCGGAATTAGTTCTTTAAATGTTTCCTAGAACTCAGCAGTGATGCTATTAGGACCTGGAGTTTTTTTATATGGGAAACTTGTAATTACTTGCTCAATCTGATTGCTTTATTTGTGTGTGTAGATTTTCTTTTTATTCTTGATTCAATTTTTGTAGGCTGTATATATTTAGGAATTTATCAGTTTCTTTTAGTTATTCATACTAGTTCCTTATGATGCATTGTATTTCTGTTATCAGTTCTAATGTTTCTTTTTAAATCTATGGTTTTTGTCTTTTTAAGAAGGCCAACACTTTGGGGAAGTTTAGTTTGGAAAATTTTTCTGCTCTGATTTGATTTTTTTCCTTTCAGTAATCTTGGGTTTGGTTCATTCTTGCTTTTCTAAGTCTTTGAGATACATTAGTAGGTTCTTTTTTTATGTATGCATTTATTGCAATGAACTCTCATTACTACTTTGCTGTGTCTCAGATTTTGATATTTTGTGTTCTTTTCATTCATAATTTTATTCCATTATGGTCTGAGAAGATCCATGTCATGATTTCAATTTTCATAAACTTACTGAGACTTGGTTTGTGGCCTGCCATATGATGTATCGTGGACAATGCTCATGTGCTGATGAGAAGAAAGTGTATTATGCTGGTGTGGGTGAATTTTATGTTAGGGCCATTCACTCCATAGTGCTGTTCAACTCTGATGTTTCTTTGTTGAGTTCATTTGGATGAACTATCCATTGAGTTACATGGGGTGTTAAAAAAAGACCCCACTGTTACTGTATTATCTGTTTTCTTCATTTATCCCTATTATAATGACATCCTTTGTCTCATTTTTGCAGATGTGGATTCAGTCTGCTTCATTTGCATGATTTATAATTTTTTCAACCCTTCACTTTTAGACCACGTGTAGCTACAGTTTTGGTTTTTAAATCCATTCAGCCATCTATGATTTTTTACTCGTAAGTTCAATGCATATACACTCAAGGTTATTATTGATAGGTATAAATTTCCTCCTGTATTTTGTTAATTATGTTCTACTTGCTTGTATATTTTCCCTATCCACCTCTCATTAATTTTGGTGATTTGGTAGTTTTCTGTCATGCTAAGGTCAGATTCTCTTGACTATTTGTTGTTCTAGTCAGGCTTGTATATTCATTTGTTTTCATAGCAACAGCTATTATATTTTATCTCTAGTGTAGGACTCTTAAGGATTTCTTATAGGGATAGCTTTGTATTCCCTTAGTTCAGCTTATCTAGGGAAGACTATTTCTTCAGTTTTGATGGATAATTTTGATTAGTGTAATTTTCCTTTTAGTCTTTAGCTTCTAACAGGCTTTCTCTTTTATGTGACTTGAGATTTTGACTATAAAATGCCTTCATGAAGTTATATTGTAGTTGAATCTAGTTAGGGTCCTTTGAACTTCCTTTCTGGACATTCCTATCTTTTAAAGATCTGTCCTCAAGTTTAGAAATTCTTCCTTCTGCTTGTTTCCAGTCTACTATGGGAGCCAATACATTTAGTTTAATTTAATGGAAGTTTTTACTTCCAATGTTGCTATTTTTTGTAAAGAGAAAGAAACAATTAGTATTCAGTTTTTCATGTGGCTTTCATTGTTCTGAGATGTTGTTGTACGTGGTGGTGCTGGCTTTGAACTCATGTACTCACACATGCTGGGAAAGTGCTGTAAACGCCAAGCCACTGCTCCAGCCCCACACTTGCAATATGTAAGTCTTTGGTACGTTTCTCATTCATATCCTAAATTCTCTCTTCTGATCATTTCATAGTTTTCCTTCAAATTGAGATTTCTGGAGATGTATTGTTTTCCTTTGGATACATCATCTTTCTTGTATTCTTACATTGGTGTCTGTGCACCTGGTTTAATGTTGGTTTCTTCTAATGTTATAATTTCTTTCTTAAATGGGATATTAGGGTCTCAGTTGGATAGATGTTTCAGGTTGGGTTATATGGTACCTCAGAAGTATAGTCCTAGGGCTGGAGTGGTGGCTCAATAGTTACGGCACTTGCCTGGCATGCACAAGTATGTGAGTTCAAACCCCAGCACCACATATATGATACAGTCTCGGAGCAACAAAGGCCATGTGGAAAACTGAATTTCTCTGTCACTGTCCCTCTTTCTTTAAAAAAAAAAAAGTATAGTCCTAAGGATTTGTCTTTATTATTGGTGCATAATACTTATGCATATTTGTACATGCACATAATTTATTCAGTCTCATTCCCTAGTACCTTCCCTTTCCATCTGGCTGTACTCTACTGGTCTCACTTCTATTAATTCTACTTGATTCATTATATGTACACACAGGATTCATTGTGGTGTATTCCTTCACGGACATACTATAACTTGGTAGGTTTCATTCCCCTATTCTTCCTGCCTTCCCTTCTATTTTCATGAGATACCCCCTTTTTTATTCCTTACCCTCTTCTAGTATTGACATAAGAAAATGACCCTTGAGTTTGAGTCTTAATTCATTTAATGTGATGTTCTGAAGTTCTATCCATTTACCTGCAAATACCATAATCTGAATCTTTATGGCTTAGCAAAAAACTCCACTGTTTACAAGCCATATTTTATTCATCTATTCGTCTATTGCTGGACACCCAGGCTGTTTCTTTAAATGGAATACTGTGATTTGTGCTGCTATAAATATTGGTATGCACTGTATGGTGATTTTGCATCTTTTGGATAAATACCAATGAGTAGAATAGTGGGACAATAAGGTGCTTCCATTCTTTGTGTTTTGAAGAATCTCCATACTGCTTTCCAGAGTGGTTGTGGTAATTTGCAGTCCCACTAAGTATTCATTTTCTCTACATCCTTCCCAGCAATGGTTATTTTTATCCCTGATTGCTGTTCTAACTGGTGTGAAGCAGCTCTTTGTTTGCTAAGGATGCTGAACACGTTTTTGATTTGATGGCCATTTCTTCTTCTTTTGAGAGACATATTTAAATCTTTTGCTCTCTCTCTATACTCTGGATACTAATTCCCCTGCCTAAATAGGAGCTGATAAATATTTTCTGCCATTCTTCTCTTCATATTCTTGTTTCCTTTGCTGTTCAGGAACTTCTCAATTTGATGTCATCTCCTTTACTGATTGATTGTTTTATTCTTTGAGCTTTAAGAGTCTCATTAAGGAAGTTAGTACCTGGTTGCTATAATTCCTAGGACTTGGGTCCACTTTGAATTGCTTTTGTACAGGCAAGAGAAAGGAATCTATGTTCACCATTCACATATATCCAATTAAAAAAAGATTTTTCTTCAATACTTTTTTGGTACCTTTGTTAAGGATCAGACAGATTGTATCGATGTGGATTTGTCTGTGTCTGCCATTATATTTCAGAAGTCTTAGCATTTTATGCCAATGTCATACTGATTTTGTTAACAATAGTTTTGTAGTATAATTTAAAATCAGGTATCCTGGTGCCTTCATCCTCCCATGTGAATTTTAGATGTATTTTGTCTAGTTCTATGAGGAATGTCATTGATACTTAATGGGGATTGCATTAAATCTGCATATCACTTTTGGTAACATGGCCATTGTGAGAATATTAATTCTGCCTAACCACAAGCAGGAGAAGTCTTTGTATCTACTAAGGTCTTCTTCAGTTTCTTTCTTGAGTTTTCCATACTTTTCATTGTAGAGGATTTTACCTTTTTAGTTTTATTTCCAACTATTAGAGTCTCGGTATGAGGTTTCCTCCAAAAGCTTCTGTTAATGTAGAAATACTCAGCGGAGAAATGATTATAGTATGACAGCTGCAACCTCATCAGCCCGTCCTTGTTTGAATGGTTACCGTAGGTGGATGTGGGAGTGTGCCCTGGAAGGGTGAGTTATCCTGTGGCCCTCTGCTTCCTTGCTATCGTGAGGGGATCAGCTCTCCTGCATCATGGCCTGCTCCCATGATGTGTTGTGATCTCTGAGCTCCCAAATAACCTTTTCCTCCTGTAAGTAGTTGTTATCAGGTATTTTGCTTGCAGTAATCAAAAGCTGGGTGAAACACAAAGCTTTTTTTTTTTTAAGGTTTGTGGTTGGAAAATTATGATTTCTATATATTAATCTTTATCCTGAAACTTGGCTGAATTTATCAGGTCAAGAAGACTTCTGGGGGAGATTTTTTTGGTCTTCTAATTATATGATCAAACAGTTGTACTTGTTTTTGTATCTGTTGGATTTTCTTTTCTTGCCTAACAACTCTGGCTAGAGTTGAGTGAGAGTGGATATTCTTTCTTATCACTGAAAATGATTTCCCTTCTTCATTCATCTTGGCTTTTGGTTTTTATGTCAAGGTAAATTGCTTTTATTCCTGTTTTCTTTGGTTTTGACAAAATCCAGCATCCATTTATGATTAAAAGGCATTTTTGTTCATGGTACAATAGCTTGTTGATTTATACAGGTTGAACCAACCTTGCATCCCTGAGACAAATCCAAGTTCCATCATGGTATACAGTCATCTTAAATTGGTAATATTTGTAGGGATTTTGGTTTTCAGAATACTAGTGGCCTCATAGAATGAATTTGGGATGCTCCCTTTGTATTTCATGTAATAATTTGCTTTTAGCTGAGTTGTACCAATCTTTAAAGAAAAACTAAGAATCCATCTGGTTCTGGACTTTCTTTGGTGCAAGGCTTTTTATTAATGCTTCAATCTCTAGTTGATATTGGTCTAAATTTTTTATATCCTCTTGGTGCAATCTAGGTAGGTCATATTTGTTCATTTCTTATAAATTGGAATGTTTCAACATAGTCCTATGTTCTGTATTCTAGCAATGTCTGTATTGATACCTTGTTTTTTGTCTCTAATTTTGATGTGGGTCTTTGTTCTCTTTTGTTATTTTGGGTAAGGGTTTAACTTGTTTTATCTTCTATTACTTCCTATATTTGAGAACCTTGAGATGTAGCATTGTTTGACTGTAAAGAGAACTGCCTTCATTCTGTCCTAGAGATTTAGGACTGCTGTATCAATTCTTCTCATTTTATCAGCAATGTATTCCTCATTTAAAAGACTAGTTTTAAATATGCATGTATTAAAATGCTTGTAATTTTTCTTAGTGGTAACCTAGAATAATTATTTCTTTTGGGAAAGGGTCCATATGGGATTGAGAGAAAAGTGAATCCTGCTGTTGTTGGATGCAATATTCCACAGATAGACTTATTGGAAGTGTCTTTATCAAATTTACATCTGGGTGATCTTGTGGACCTGGCATCTGTGCATCTTAAGGTATCGGACATTGGGGAGACCTTCCCCAGGTCCCATGGATGATGTTGAGGCTTTTCTGTGATCCTGGAGGTATATGGCAAATATGATCATAAACGGTAAGATCTGAGGGTTGGGGGAGAGCTTAGTAGCTTTGGCAGCTGAAAATCATGAATGAACCATTTATCTGGTTCTCAGGGAAAAAATGAGTGGTTTCAAGGCTTTTTGCAGCTGAACTCCCAAGACTGGGAAGAAAATTTTGCCTAGTTCCCATGGGGCCCCAGCCAGCAGCTGCAGGGCTTGTGTACTTACTGATGGAGTCCTGAAGGTGAGATTTTGTAACTATAGTCCCAAGGTTATGGGCTGGGAATCAGGTTTGTGGTTTGGTAGGGCAGCCTCTGGTGTAAAGCTTCAGTATGCTGGGAGGGTTTTTACTCATGGAGGTATACAGTAGCCCAATGCTCATGAGAGGGTCATGGCCTCTAAGGTAAGATGGTGCCTAGGAATGACTGTGTGAGTTATATAGGCAGGAATAGGTGTAAAACTATTTGTAAGTATTCTGCTGTTAGGGCTGCCTTTTACCTGCAAGATCAATTCCCTGGTTCAAGTTGGGAATTGTTATTTTTTTAAGGTTGCCTTTCTGACACTCCACAACCTTTTAGGTGCCTGTCGCTTATTGGCTGGTTTCCAAGACCTCCCTCCCTAACTCTCCTTGCAAAAGTTACTGTTTTGTTGCCCCGACTGCCACCTTAGCTCCCTCTGTATCAAACCATTTCTTTTGGTTTATTTTGTTTTTAAAGCCAGTTATAACAGAACAGTGCTCTAGGGAATCAAACTTTAGCACCAATGTATCTTTGGTATCTACTCAGCGTCCAGCAAAGCTGCTACATTTTTTTCAAGCTGAACACACAAAGTTGCATTCCTTTCCAAAACCCTTTTAGAAGTTTATCACCATGTTCAAACCCTTATTATGCCTCTTTTCTATTTTGGAACTGGAGTCATATTCAGGGAAAAAGATAAAAATTTGTCTTCAGTTATTTCCCTTCTGTAGTGGCAGTGTGTAGATAATTTGTGGAAATGAGTTTAAATACCTTCAACCATTTAAAAATCCAGATGCTGTAATAACCTTATTAGATAGATAATAAATTCCTCATACTTTCAAAAAATCAGTTAACAATTTTCTGAATTGCTTGTGGAAATTTTGAGGCATTAAACAAAGCTAGTTGACCACTGTATAACCGTTTTTATGAGGATGTGTCAAGCAAGAGCTCTATAAAATCCATGGGTTTTTGTTGATCAGAAAACACAGCTGCCTTTCTTTACACCAACATTAAGCAAGCCTTCTCTGCGTAAGATTGGGTGAAGTCATGCAAACTGCAAAACTCATTTGGGTTCATGGTATTTGTGAGCACTCATTTCTGAGTGGTAGCATATGAACTTAATAGATGCACACACATATTATTCTCAGAAAATAAAGTTTTCATAATATTCATTACTTTCCAGTTTAAAAAAACTGTGATCATCTCCTCCATCACCCCAGGAAGGAAGAGAACAGCCTACAGTTCTGGGTCTTAAAGCTGGAGTTGCCATGGCCAGCTTTGTGTTTGGGTTGGCTAAAGGGGATATGTAGATGAGGAAAGGTCACCTGCAACTCCTGTGGTTTTCCCACTAGCCTAGCAATGAGACGTAATGTCAGGAGGTATTTATTGTCAGGCATAACAGGTTCCATGTAGCTTTGTCAAAATTTAGAACATAGCTGTACTTAATTCATTGCAGCAATAACTGCATTTCAGCATGTTTTGAACACTGAAGACCTTTTTTCCCTGGCATATAAGAAACCAGTTTTAGAATGTCAAATGTACCCCACTGAGGGAAATGTAGTAACTCATCCTTAAAAACTTGCAAGGTGAGTTGTGTAATTATCAGACATAAAACCACTTGGTGAGCCAATAATTTCTTTCCCAATTTACCAGAGATGACTCTTTAAATTGGAATCTTCAATGCTGATAGGTTTACTGTCCTCTTTTCACTCTTGAGCTCAAAGAATAAAGATCCTTCTGACCCAGGAACAAAGCTTGAGACTTTCCCCAATGTACATCTGGGGGAGGCACCCTGATTCCTAATTGTACCGCTGGAGGGAATAAGTATGTCGTCCCTCTGGCATCTTTCACTTGGTGCCCACAGAATTTCTATACTGACAAGGATGGATGAAAACGGCAAAGTTCTGATAAGTGTCATGCAATGAGGATACTGAAATATGATAACCAGCTCAGAGTAAACTGAAGGACTGGCAAACAGAACCAAGTTTCAGAGTTCATGATAGACTTACCACCATCTACAGAAGGAAGGTAACGGGCCAGCCCTAGTGTCTGGCACTGAAGTGAAAGTAGATTATCTCTGGGGTCCTATGTTGAGTATCAACATAAAATAGTGATCATGAGTTAAAACTATTTATTGTGAGTGAAATGTCAGTGACTATGGGCCAGGAATTAAGAAGAGGCTTCATGTATTGTTTATTTTGGAGTTGGTAAATGCTGGATGTATGATAACCTGGGTTCAAACTCCAGCACCATGTAAATAACTAAGTCTCAAAGGGCAGATGGAAAAATAAATATGTTGGGTTGGATCAGATACACATGTTAAATAGCCATAAAGAAAATGTGATGGTCTAAGATGATTTTGGTTCTCCACCTATGTCTGTGCATACTTGGCCAAGGTCAAGCAGTGTAGAATAATATAGGTACGGCCTCTCCAAAGAACTCGAGGTTACAAGATGGCAGCATCACATTTGTTTCAGTTGTGTAGCCTCTACTCCAACGTCTAGATGGCCAGAGCTGCTACACAACCGTAATTCTATTGAGAAGGATGGAAGCTACTCAATGATTTGCATGAATTTCAAAACTATTTTTTCTCTCAAGGGCAGAAAGTTTAGCAAAGTGGTAACAGGGAGAGCTATAAGAAATTCATTGTATCTTTGTCGTCCGTAAAGAAAAAACTCCACCTTTCAAGGGAATATGAAACTGGCCTTGGAAAATCCTTGCCTCTTAAAACTTTAGCCAACTGTTTTGTACCAACTGTTTAGTTATTTTTTCCTTAGTAAAGCTTGGTAATGGTAAGTAAAGGGGTATCTTTAGTAGTTAAGCAGCTTCCAAACCTTGTTTTATAGAATGTCACCACTTTTTCCTCACATGTTTAATTGATGGATGGTAAGTTACCTGCTACCTCTTCTTCCAACAGATCCTTTGTCATACAGCAAATTCCCAGCAGCAATCTGTTCATGGTGGTGGTGGACAACAGCTGCCTGTGTGAGTCTGTGGCCCCCATCACCATGGTGCCCATTGAAATCAGGTATATCCTTTTGTGAATGGGTCCAGGCACTACTGCTGAACCTGGTAAGGAGGATCAATCATATTTTATTCAGCTTTCCCACTTTTGTGTCCCCAAGATGTGACGAGAAGGTTTATTTATAGGCTCACAGTTTCGGAGGTCTTGCTTCATGGATGGCCAGCTCCATTCCTTGGGGTGAGGCTAAAAGCATTACAGGTGAAGGCATGCCCCCAATTGACCATACCGTATAGTCAGTGGTTAATCCCTGTAGGGGGATTAACTCACAGAGTTGAGGCTTTTATAATGCAATTATTTCCCCTTGACCTTCCCAAAGTGTCACATGTGAGCTACCTCATATCTAATGAAACCTGGCTGAGAAGTTTCAGAGAAAAAGGAATTCTTGGAAAAATGCCTTAACTACAGTCAACATAATGAATCCCTTAAGTGTGAACGTTTAAAGGCTCAGAAGATCAGAAGGCGTCCAGAATCTTGCCATGGCTTCCATCCCGAGGTAGATATTAGTCGTTCCTGTTCTCATTTGTGCTTAGATTCACAATCTCAAAATAGCCAAAGAAGTACAGGCTAATGGTTCTGAGTATTCAGTGCCTTTTTAGTGTTTTCTATCATGTCCATATGCTTTTATTTTCTGGTCCCGTATACACATACTTTACTGCTTTGAAGTGAAGTTCATCAGTCCCATTGTTTGAACTTGCAAATATGAAGACATTCTACTCATATCCGAGGTGATAGCCACAGGAGAAAGGTGATTTGTAAGAAAATACTTCCTGCAATTTTGTGGATGGAAAAGTTTTTCAAATCATAATGTTATATCATAGTACTAAGGGGAATTTAAGAATGTTTCCTTGTATAGTGAAAGAATAGGTAAATGTAGTATACAAGTTGTTCTCTAAAATGCAGACAATAGTCCAAAAAATCACTTCAAGTCATTAAACTAGTAGAGTTGATAAGATTGTTACCAAAGCAAATATCAGTAATTTTATATTTCTGGCATAGATATTGCAAAGGTTCAGTTCAAAGGGGAGAATGTAAAATAGTCTCTCCAGGGACTAGAAAAGAGAATCTTTTGTCTGAAAGACTTACTCAATAGCCAATTTATGGAACATAGGGAATGATGAAATATCTAGCCACCAAAGACCTTTTTTAACTTTGCATTCCAGGAGAAGAACGTAGGTTTTGTATGTCGGTGTCTGAAATTATCTGGCCCCTTAGGTAATGACTAGCAGGGCAATATTTTGTATAATAGTTATACAAACAACTGCCCTTTTTGAGTGTGCAAAGACTAACCTGACAGAATTTAGAGAAATCCATTTCTGGTGTAACCAATCTCTGCTTTCCCCATAGGAGAATGCAAGGGAGTGCGGTGGTGCACCAAGTGTCCAGGCCAAGACGGCTCTTCTTCTGTTCCCTCTGCTTTCAATACTCTTCTTGAGGTGACACTGAGATGTTCTCTTGGCATGCTACATCATGGATAAACTGTGAACCAAAATATGGTGCAACATAGGAGACATAAAATATAGTCCAACCATCAGCATCCCATGATTTTAAAACTGTGTGTGATATACAGATATGTTGACAAGAAATTATCTTTTTATTTTGCCAATCAGGACTCTGCCCCATGATAATCATCCAGAAATGGGACTGCAGATGGTAGGCAGGTTCCCTTGTGCTTGAATCCAATTTAAAACTGTGTACTTTTTAAATAAAGTATATTAAAATCAGTTTGGCTTTTATTATGGCTGAAAATAAAGACTAAAAAGTTACCCATTCCACAAACCAGTAAAAAATGATTGTTGGCAGTGATTTTGTTCTAAAGCAGATTCTAGACAAATATTTAATAGCTGTTTAGATAGTGCACTCAGTTGTAAAAATATTTACACAAGTAAATCAAAATATCATCTGCATGGGGAGAGTTTATTGCACAGAATCCTGGAACTTCAATAGAAATCCTAATTTGGATGAGAACACGAGCTCTCACAATACTCAAGTCATGAATGGTAGGAGTTAACCCTCCAGGACAAGAAGAACGAGCATGAGGGACTCAGGGTTACTGCTGCAGCATTTGGCTTTCCCCATAAATCCGAGATGGAATTAGATCTCAAATCTTGCAAAATGTGAAACTACCCAGACCCATAAACATTCCTAGAACACTGGATCCTGAACCAAATACAGATTCCATTGGCTCCCGGTAACCACATAAAATGGAACAATTTCCACCCTTAGGTAGAGAAGCCCTCACTTTCCTGTAAAGATCGAAAAATTGTCGAAAAAACTGATGTTATCCTACTAAGTAAACTGACCCGTGTTTACAGGATCACAATTCTACATTGTTGTACTTCTTTATGCCTCCAGTGCTATTTACCACCTAATAATCCTAGCAACCAGGGGAGTACAGATTTGCTATTGTTCACATCTGAACACTCTGCAAATGAATAAATGGACTTGTTACACAAGCAAAAACACATGCTTACATTCAGCAATTGTGATTTTTTTGTTAAAAATCACACAAACCATCATGCTTCTTCATTAGAATTCTAAAGAACTCACTAGTTAAAGTGCCCAGAATCTAATAACACAAAACGTACTGTAATCATTTTTATTACACATTTGTGACACAGAGAGTCACAAGTTGCCACAGAGCACCCTATTCCTACAAATGACTCACCAGGGACCTCATGTTCTCTGTTCCAAGATGGCACCAAGCAACTGGACAATCCATACTGCTCCCGGATAGTGGATCACATTTTCTCCAATTCAATGTGTCTTAAAAGCAAGTCTTTACCCACCCCCTTCAATAACCTCGCTCCCTCAGTGCACTGGTCTCCCCAGCACAGCACAATCAGAACATATGAATCCCTTATAGGCCACAGCAGTGGCTCTCTGTGTGTTAGAGTCATCTCAGGAGTTTTCAAAAATCTTGACTCTAAAGATAGGACCCAGGCATCCCATATATTTTTTAAACTCCTGGAATGGTGCTAATGGGAAGCCGCATCTGAGAAACAGTGACCTGTGGGCTGTTAGCCCCACTGTATGTTGCTCTGTCTCAGATTCCTTGCACTCCCCTGCTGTGCACCCTACTCAGGGCCTCTGCTCTTCTCGTGCGCTCGCGTTGGAAGGCCCTGGACCCTGGTCTTCATGTGAAAATTCCTTCCTCAGGGATGCCCTGGGAAAGCAGCACTTCCCCTAAAGCCCCTTTACTCTGGCTTTATATTAGTATCTGGAATAATTTCATTTTCAGATGAAACTATTATCCTGGATCTCCATGAGAACAAAGACTCCTCCAATGCTCTTTGTACCTTTATCTTCAGCTCCTAGAACAATCCACATAACACAAATAAAACCACCATCGCTGACAAATCTAGTAGCTACTATTGGCTGAGACTGATGTCCGGACCCATACAAAATACCTTATTTGTTCAACCCACAGGGTCCTCACCACAGACCCTGAGAGAACATGCAACAACTATCTCCACTTTTACAGGTGGAGAAATGGAGGCACAGAGGGAAGGGAATGTTCTCAAGGTCACATGGCTGGAAATCTGAAGGCATGCCATTTGCCACTGTGGTAAATCACATAGTGCAGAGTCCTAGAAAAGCGCGAGTTGAATAAAGTATAAGATATCAGAGCAAAAACTTTTTTAGTTTTAAAAAGTATTGATTTTTTTTTTTAATTATTTTGGGAAAATTTACTATTGAATGCATTTGACCCTTACCAGTGAGGCCCTATGCAAGCCGCCCTCTCTCTGTCCCTCTCTGTAGGTATCATTCTAGGTAGGTGCCCAGCTCAGGGCCTTTGCACCTGCCTTTCTATGCCGGGGGCATGCTTCCTCCAATGCCCACGTGCCTCTCTCCCTCACCTGCTTCCACTCCTTCCTTTGTGATCAGCTTCCCTAACCTCCTTTACAACAGCCATTCCTGCAAGCCTCCACCCTTTGCCCTGATTGGTCTCACTCCATGACAGTTATTTTGGAAATGTTCATTGTTTATCTCTCAAGCAAATGTAAGCACAGAGAAGCAAGGAATTTTGTCCATTTTGTTTTCCACTGCTGTATTACCAGCTCTGAGAAGGGTGCTGGAATTGGAGCAGACCCTCAATGAACATTTAAGCAAGTAAAGGAAGCAGGAGTGCTACTAAGAGCCACACTGCTGACATGGAGCAAATGTGGATAGCCCTGTGGTCTGATGCACGAATTGTCTCTGTTGCAGCAGGCAAAGGGACATTTTACATTATGCTGTCGTTGCTAGAATTTAAGGTAGGAGTTTTCTGTGTGCAATGTTAACATGATTTATAAAATCTTACCTAAAGGGATCCTATCAGATCTTTAACATGCATCACCTATCTCTAATTATTAACAGACTGTGAAGTAATTTAGTATGTCATTATGTAGCCATATTAACATGCTGTGACATGCACTATGATCTCTAACAGATTGTGAAGGCACCTGTCATAGTGTATATTGTACCAGTATTCTTCTAAAATGTAGAAATACTTAATATGTATCTGTATACACATTTTATATAAACCTTTATTTATCTATAGATCCCAAGTGATGTTCTAAACATAGAGAATTGCAATGTTTATCGAGCAGATGCACCATAGACAAGATAACGGTGGTACCTTCATTTGTCTTACCCTGAGAGCCTGCTCCACTTCCTTACCAGTTCGGAACATTGCGTCGGAACAACACAGCATGCTAACATGGAACAGCAAGGATGCTGGCAGAAACTCCATTCACCACATAAAGAAGTGCAGGGTGAGGAAATGTGGCAATCATTTAAATTATGAGCACAGCTCTGCAGAGGCTACTGTTGCTCTTGTCGCAGGACACTATAGTTTAGAAAAATATTAACATTACAGGCAGAAAAGTATAGTTTTCTTACGATCAATATTGGAAGCCATAATCACTTAAAATCCCCTTGAGAGCCATCTGTGGTATCTGCGGTTTGTGAAGATGCCTCTGTCACACGCGTGCTGGGGAGTCAGTTGGTGTCATTTCCACCTGCGTGGCTTTGTCATATGCAAGTAGCAGGTAGCAACTACAATTCCTACAGGGAGCTTTGCAGGCCCCATTTCCTTCAACCCAGTGGTTACAAACCCTGGACAACTTATGCCCCTCCCTCCTAGGGGGCATGCGGCAATGACTGGACACATTCCTGGTTGTCACAGTTTGGGGGCAGAGGCCAGGTACGCTGCCAACACCTTACAAAGCCTAGGTCAGTTTCCGCCACCACAAGAATTGTTGGGTCAAATATTTCAATAATGACACAATTGAGAAAGCTTGCTCTAATCTTTAAATAATCATTACAGATGTCTTCTGAATTATCAGTAGACACCATAAACCTTTTAGATCCTCCCACCACATCTAACTTGTGGGTGCTGACTACAAGGATCTCTTGCTTATGTAATGTAAGACGCTGAACTAAGCCGGGCAAGGTGGCTTACACCTGTAATACCAGCAACTTGGGAGGCACAGGAAGTTCAAGGAACACAGCAAGTTCAAGGCCAGCCTCAGCAACTTAGACCCTGAAAAAAAAAAAATTGCTGAATTAAAGTCTCAATAAAACAGCAGCCAGGGGCTAGAACCGTGGCTCAGCAGTTACGGTGCTTGCCCAGCATGCACAAGTACACAGGTTCAAACCCTGGCACCCACATATACAAATAAGGGTCAGAGCAACAAAAGCCATGTGAAAAACTCAACAAGAATAAGAATTGATTCTCTCTCCCACCCTCCCCCACGCTTCTCTCTTTAAAAAAAGGAACAGCAGCCAGCTATACTGCATCGTAAAATACTCAGCAGCTTTGTTTGTATCTTCAGGCCTCCGTCTTCCACTAACACCTGGGATTACCCTCTCACCGCTTCAATCACACCATGGCACTGATGAGAATCTGACATTCTCTCCTTAGCTGTCAGAGTCCTCTCCCCACACTCTTAGTGGCAGGGCCTTCTCTGTCTTTGCCGCCATGCCCTTAATGCTTGGACTAGCTCCCCAACGTCAATGACATCCAGGAAGTGCACACTGAATGAACGAGCAACGATGCCACGTGGCAAAGCCTCCCTCTTGCAAGCTATCAGAACCATCTGCATCACTATTTCACATACATCTCGAGGCTACCATGTGGTACACCCGCTATCTATCATTCCCATCCCACTCAGGCAAAAACTGAGTTACACCAAGATGCTACAGAGAGTAAGAAACAGGGCCTAACTCCACACCTTTTCCCCCAGCCACAGCTAGGGGTCCACAGTTCCACAATACAGCAACACCAGTTCTATCTGCCAAGTAATAACTCAAAATGACAATACTTTCCAGGTTAGCATGCTATAATTCAGCAGCATTTGGACACATCAAAGGCTATACGCAACAGTAAAACACACAGATACTGTTGTTAGCTAGGATTACAAACAACATGGTATAATATGGCACAATGGCTACATTTTTTCTCTACGTTCACAAGGCAGTTCTTGGCTATCTCTCTTCTAGAGATGGCCTGCATTCTGCCTTGAATGTGTCTCTGCTCTCCTAAACTTTTGTCTCTATCTCCAAAACAAGCAAGCAAACAATCCGTTATAATCACATACACATGATAGGCAGTGCTGGGCTGTTTAACCGAGAGGTCAGCAAACTTTCCAGGAAGACCCTGGGTACCTAGGTTAGGGCCTTATCATCTCCACTGCACCTGCTTCTGCCATTGTACCTGAGCAGCAGTTATGTTCCAGCCGTTCCAGTAATGACAGTGAAATCTGAATTCTACTTATTTTCATATGCCAGAAAATATTATTCTCCTTCCCCTCAACTCAAAACAGTTACCACTCATGCTACCAATTGTCCAGAACAGGCAGCAGGCCAGATGAGACACATGAGCCTTGTCTCTTGTCTCTGATTTAGAATGCTGCTGCCGCCGGTTTTCATTTTACTTTTTTTTTTAAACTGGGAATTGAACCACTTAACCACTGAGCCACATCTCCAACCCTTGTTTACTTTTTCTTTTGAGACAGAGTCTCATTAAGTTGCTCAGGGCCTCGCTAAGTTGCTGAGGCTTTGCACTCGCAACCCTCCTACCCTCAGCCTCCCAAGCTGCTGAGACTACAGGCGTGAGCGACTGCACCCGGATGCTGCCAGTTTCTGAAGCTCTCATATTATGATAAATTAGAACTATCCATGCGATATTAAACCCTACACACTAGAATAGTGTTCGTGCTGTGGGTATCGCAGCTGCTGCAATGCAAATGTGGTGACACAAATTTTCCTTTAACATCATACAAACTAGCATCATTCCAAACACTGTAAATAGCCCAGCATAATCTAATGTGTGTATTCATGTAACCACAGATCTGAGGAGCACAGTTCACTTTAGTATGCTAGCATCACTGCTACTTGGATTCTAGGGTAAGCAGACTAATACAATGCACTTTGGCGTAGTATGTTCTCGTTTCTTTTCCTACATTTATACACAATATATGGGGGCAGACAATCTCACTACTGCAGCCAGCATTGGCAGCCTCAAAGCACAATTGCTTCTCTCATCCTGTGCTATGCCATATGAGCTTAAACTCTAATACATGTGTCGTATCACTGCTATATACCACTATATGAGGCTTCCAAGAATCTTAACAAAATCCAAAGATCATACACTATCCACCACATTGTGATTATCCTCACTGCAAATGGTTAATAAACTAGTGAAGGGAGAAAAGGGGCATCTTTGTAATGAGAATTCATCATCGTGGAAGGATATGCCACTCCTAACCATGGCATCAGTGGGCCAAATTAGTTTTCAATGTCTTGATACTATCAAGAGAGCTGTTCAGAGATGCCATCACGTAATCTGCAGGCTGGAGCCAGCATCGTGGGCTACGGCTGGACACTGTTTGATTGCTGGCTGTGGAAAGCACGTGACAGTATGAACTTCATTTATTCCTCATAGTAAGAGCGGGCACAAGTCAAAACAAGGCACGTGTTGCAGATGACTGGTCTAATGCTGGGAAATGATGTATGACCTGGCCAAGTCACACAGACAATGATGGACAGAGGCAGAATTTGAAGCCATCTGAATGGACCCCAGAGTCAACGTTCTGCTCCATTTGACACCCTGTCAGTTCTCATCCCCATCCCTTTCTTTTCATGCCAGATCCTATCATTAAGAATCAGGAGCCAGGTGTAAAAGTGCACACCTGTAATCCCAGCAGCACAAGAGGCTGAGGCGGGAGGATCACAGGTTCAAGGTGAGCTTCAGCAACTTAGCAAGATCCAGACTCAAAGTAAAAAATAAAAACTTCTGGGGATGTGCCTCAATAGTTAAGTGCTCCTGAGTTTTATCCCTGTTACAAAAAAAAAAAAAAGTGCTCAGGAAAGAGCAATCAATCCCATTGCACAGTCTGACTCTGGCACTAGCCCTTCTACTCTACTAGTCCCTATCCTGGTTTCCCAGACAGATTGATCATGGTGCTAAGGCACAACCAGGTCCTTGGCTGCCACTTTCTCATCAAATTTACTAGCAACACCATGATTACACTTCACAGACATTTTCTAATACTCACACTGCCCTCCATAACTCTCCTTCACTTCTCAATGAGAACACGCAGCCACTGTGCCACTTGTTCCCACAGCAACAGCGCCAACATGGAGCCCACTGCTACACACTATAGTTTATCCTGTCCCCGAGAAGCCACTTCTGTGAATGCAGCTTTACAGTGAAATAAAGAGTTAACAGTGCTCAAAAGCAGAACCGTGCACTGTGAAAGATTTTCACACCACTACATCTCACCACCTGCCACACAAAAGAATCCCCTTAGGTTCTCCACCATCTTTGGTCTTTTTCTCTCCCACTTCAGGTTGAGTCTTCCAGAGAAGTATTCAGTATTCAAGTGGTACTGAGTTGATGTACCACAGTGTTTTAGCTTAATGTAGCAATTTCCTGATTGACTACACATATTACAAAACTCCAGTATGTGGAATTTATAAATTTGCCTGTATATATCATTTTATTTTTTCTATACATAGTGTATATATAAAATATATAATGCAAAACCAAATATTATAAGGAGTGCAATAATACACAAATAGTGCATTGGGTTGAGATACCAACACCTTGTACATTATTAGCAGGAACATTATAATGCTCCACTATAACATATTTCCTCTAGAACCAAGGTAAATAGTAATATGCACTACGCTTTACTTTATTGCTATAATTTTAGCAACAAAGACAGCACAAACTGCTGTCGGCAAAACGAACAGCAACAATTGCATCCAATGACACTGTACTGCAATCATTTAGCACCAACTGGCTCCCAAAAGATCTACACTAAGACTTAACATGCAACTTGCCTTAACTTGCAGCAGGGAAAATCCAGCCACCCTTTACTTCAGAGTTATTTTAGTTCTCCTTAGTATTGTACTATAGAATGTCACATTTAACATACTACTTTGACGCCACCACAAGGAACATAATGGATATTATATGACATGACATCTTCAGAGTCAAGAGTACACTGATTTGAATCACAGCTTCATAACTTCCTCCTTGTATGATTTTTGTCAGAACCTAACAGCTTTAAGCCTCAGTTTTCCTATCTGTATGATGGAATTCAGAACAGAACCCCTCTCACAGTGTTACCAAAGCTGAAATGAGACGATATATCTGTTTTAGTCAACTTTGCATCACTGTGACCCAAAGACCTCACAAGAACAATGTAGAGAAGGAAGAGTTTATTTGGTCCATGGTTTCAGAAGTCCCATTCTAACTATAGCCAATTTCATAGCTCTGGGACCAAGGTGAGGCAGGCCATCATGACATAGAAAGGCAGCTAAGGACGTGGCCACCAGAGAGCAGAGAGAAAACTCCACTCAGTGATAAAATACGGACCTCCAAAGGCTTGCTCCCAATAACCCACCTCCTCCAGCCACACCCTGCCTGCCTCCAGGTACCTCCAGTTCATCCCTTCACTGGATCAATGCAAAGAATAAGGCTAAGGCTCTCATAACCAATCATTTCACCCCGAACATTCCTGTACTGTCTCACACATGAGCTTTCGGGGGATGCCTCATGTCTACATCATTCCAGCATCTGAACTGGGGAACGTCTCTGATTGCGCAGGATATGGTATCCAGGGAGTTCAAAACTTATTATCTGGCACTGTGTAAATTATTTTTGCTGCTATGTTAATGCCTCATTCTCAACCTGATAACAATAACACATGTATTACCAAACTACCTTGTAATAGCACCACTTTATAACATGCTACCAATTACATAAACCAATTTTGTAAAAGCAAAACTTATATCATCATGTAATACCCTGATTTCCACCACTCTTGTCTGTTTCAATGCCACTAATGCTGCTGTGGAGTTGGAGAATGAGTGGCTTTCAGCAAATTTCCTTAACCCTCTTGGGGTCAGTGCCCCTAGGAGACTTTAATAAAAGTGATAGTCCCCAGAATCACAAGACACATTATATTTTGCACCACAATTTCATGAACTTTGAGAACATCTGTACAACCTTCTAAAAACACACATTTCCCAGCCTCCCTTCCTATCTGCTCAGTTGACTGTCCCAGGGCTCAGTCACATTAGAGAAAGAGCTGAGGAGACTGGAGGGGATGACAGAGTAGCAAGCAGCGGCAGGCAGGCACGGTTCACAGAGTTCTCTGTGAGTCCACAACACAGTGGCTAGTCAACGTACCATGGTTCCTTCCCCTTTCATAAACTGTCAAATTCTTTCAGACACTTGATTTCTTTGATCATGAGTACCCTCAATTTGGCATATGATTTTAATTTTCCCATGTTTTCTTGATTTCTTGCAAGATGGTAAAGCAATCAAATTATATGTACAAATACTTTCGGTAAAACAATATTTCTATAAATAAGGGGAAATTGCACTTCCTAATTGGTGGGCATTTTCTTAAGACCACACAAAACCAAGGAGTCTAGCTGTCCATGGGTAATCACAGGAGCAAGCACAGCCACCTTGGGATTCTGGCATGACTCCATCTCACAGATGCAAAACAAAAAGACTGAGGCTCAAAGGGTTCAGCAACTTCAGAAAGTGGCACAGCTGATGATCCAGAAGCCAAGAGGGTCCTCAAATCATCTCTACTCTGTGTGGCATGAAAGGCCCACTCAAAATTATATCTTGACAGTACTTGACTACAGATAGCTACGATAGAAAGCACATATTCGAGCAATCCAAAAACATATCAGGCATATGCAAGACAGAGAAACAGGGAGGGAGGGCGAAAGAAAAGGAGGCGGCTGGTGCACAATGCTATAGAAGGTTGAATTCAAGGCCAAAAAGCTGAAGAGGAAAAAAGATACAAGTTGTTAACAAACCAAGCCATAGATATGTCCGAAGCAGCTGGAAAGATTACAACACGGAAGCCACAATTCAGTCCTCAGAACACCCCGTCAACGGGACAAGAACCTGAAGAAAGCAGTCAGGGCTGAATCAGCTCAATGAATAATGTAGACCTCATTAGCATATATGAAAGCCTACTCTTAAAGAGCTCCCGGGAGGCACAGATACATCATTTACACAACACAGCCCCATGCATCCGTTTCCAAATTTGGTCACTTACCTTGTGAAGGGTGAAGAGAACCTGGCACAGACGTTGAGGAGACCCCATGCCTTTGTCCGCATGGGGCTGCCACAACCTAATACCACTGACTGGCTTCAACAGTAGAAATCTGCTTACTCAGCAATTAGAAACAATGATATCGTGGCCACTGAAAGTAAATGGATGGCAACAAAAGAAATCATGCTAAGCAAAGTTAGCCAAACCAAGAGACTCAAAGCCTGAACGTTTCCCTCATTTGTGGAGGCTAGAGCTAACCAAGGCTTGGGTGAAAGATCGTCAAACTCATGCATTAGATCCAGCAAAGCCATAACAACATATAACCTAGGGCAAACAGATATGGGGCTGCAGGAAAGGCAGAGAAAGGATAGGGAGGGACCTAGGGAGACAATCAACAATGTAGCATACTCTTTACCCCCTGAGAATCCAAGTAATACTTATGCAATCATTTAATTCTTGAAAATTCACAATCTACATTTATATCACTTGTAGGTGCAAAATATAGATGAATCAAGAGACTGGGTATGGGCGATAGGGTAATTCTGGTTTAAGAACAATAGCATACCATAGTGTTACTTTATATACATTCATGACTGTGCAAAAACTCAACTCAATAAAAATTTTTAAAACAAAATAGAAATTTGCTTGTGTGTGTTCAGTTCTAGAGGCTAAGAGCCCTGGTTTAAGGCCCAGCAAGGATGGGTTTTGGGAAGGGCCCTCTCCCTGGCTTGCAGAGGATAACAAAAATCTATGTCTTGTGCCTTCCTGTCCACCTACCCTGCCACCCCTGAAGGGCCTTCTTCCATCCTTCAGCACACAGGCTTTGCTCCTGCCACAGGGCCTCAATGCTGATATTCTGCCGGGGTGCCCTTCCCCAGGGTCTTTTCCTGCCTGGTGCCCTTTCCTTGTATGGGTCTTGGCTGATATGTGACCACATCTTTCTTGGCCACTGCAACTAAATGCCTTCCTAACACACAATCCTGCTTCATGTACACCAGGGCCTTCACCAACACCCACCACCTCCTGATTCTTTATTGTCTTCACCAATGAGGACAAACATCCTATAAAAAACAGGAATTGGCTTTGTCCCAGCACTCATCACACATCTGTGAATGAATAACTGTCACACGAGCCACCACTGTGAAGTAAGTATAGACATTTTCGTCTAACCCAAGCAGCTGAACCTCCAGGGTCCACCCCCTTGTTTGTTCACAAGGATGTCAGTACTGACACTATTACTGAGCAACTCCAGTGCTTCCACTTAAAACTGATTATATCCATAGCTTCCACTTGGTCCACACTGATTATACCCCACGCACGATGCCAATACCTAACTTAGCCTGAAAAGGCCTGAGGAAAATTAGTTTTATTTCCATTTTTGTAAGAGAAAAGTTAAGACCCACGGAGGTGCAGTAAGCAGCGCAGGCTGCTGCGCTTCGTCCGCAGTCTAGAGGGAAGGGTGCATCCTCCTCTGATTTGTCTGCCCCATGCCAGTCTCAACCAGCCAGGTTACTCCTTTCTTAGAAGCACGCCTTGTACTGTTTCTTAACCCACTGCAAAATGCACCCTATTGAGGCTCAGAAAATGGAAACATCCCTAACACCTCCCCCATATTTCAAGGTATTGTTCGAAAGGAAGTGTCCTTTCTAGGACGGCTCAGGATCCAGGGATTAATAAAGTTTGGAAAGACGGCTCAGAATTAAGACAAATGAAAAGCAATCCTGCCCAGGCTGGTAAGGAATAATAGTGGCAGGAATCATTAGAATAACAGGAAGGAAGATCCATTATGTGCTCCCAGTGTGCTGGGATATTTCTAAACACCTTGATGGTTCACAAGAGCTGATACAATGGAGAGGGTAGGGCGTGAGGCACTTGGTCACATTTCAAAACCCACCATCCTACCAACCTCTGCACTGACTTCTCAGGAGGACATCTGGCCCACGCTTCCAGTTTTTATCATGTCTCCAGCTTTGGGAGATCCGTGCAGAGAACATAGCAATGATGTATGATTACACTACATAGGAAGTCCTTTGAGGACAGGTAAAGACCCTCGGTTCTGCATTCCTTTTTTTTTAATGGTATCTGGAATTGAACCCAGGGGCTTAACCACTGAACCACATCCCCCAGGACTACGTTGTTTTTATATTTTTTTTTTCCAGACAGGGTCTTGCTAAGTTTCTGACGCTGACGTTAACTTGCAATGTGAACTTGCAATGCTCCTGCCTCAGCCACCCAAGTCACTGAGATTGTAGGCGTGCACCACTGCACCCGGCTACTTCTGTATTCTTATGGCTCCAATGGTGGATGGACAGAAAGATCCCAAGGCACCCTTAGTCACCCACCTACTCCCATTCCTCCCTCTGCTGCCCTGCCTCCCACATCCGGCCCCTTGGATATGTTGCGAGCCTTCATGGTTCCCCACTGAAGGGACAGCTCCAGATCACTGTCCTCTAGGGTAGGACTTCTCCTCTGTGTTAGGATAGAAGGAAATTGATCCCTGGCTATGCAGTTTATTGACTGAATAGTTTTGTGTCAATTCCTTCACATATCTGAAACGTGGTCTTTACCCCTGTCTACGGGGACAATGAAAGGTCTCATTCAGGATGACTACAGTCAGTAAATAAGATCATAGGGTCAAATATAAGGCTGGTGCTTGGCACACAGGAAGCACTTGCAAATATACCCCATTATTCAAAGTCATGATGCATATTTCTATTGTATAACAATAGAAATTTTACTAACAGGTATGTTGAAATATTCCATTTTTCTCTTTAGAAAATTCAAGGGTTCTGGGTCCACCAGATCATGCTCCAAAACCTCAGCTCCTAGTCATGCTCTGGCTCCCCCCACCCCAGGTTCCTGTGGTGCCAACACCCATGCTTCCCATCATTGCCACCCACATGCTTGGGTATGAGCAGAGAGGACCTCCTTGGAGCTTCACATTGCTACTTCCAAATATCAAATAAAAATTCCCAACCACAAGGTTGGCATCCTAAGCGTGTGCAGGCCACCACCCCATGGACACGTATGAAAGTTGTTTTGGTGAAAGCAGACGGTGTAAGGCTTGACAAGCACCTTGGCACTCTCCTAATGAATTGCACTTTAGAACTAGGACCGGTTTTGGGTTTTTGAAAGAATGGAATTATTGTAACATCTGATGATACAAGGGAGCTGATGTGGGGAAGATGATAGGTATTCTTGTTCTTGAAGGGACAGGGCCTTGGGAAGAAACCTTCTCCACCCACCGGAATTAAAGTGCAAGCTTTGTTTGTAAACTCCTAAGATCAGGGTTTTAGAATGCATTTGAGTTGAGCGCATTCCAGTGACCAGTAACCTAACGCTGGGCTCTATTATGCAATCGCGACTCAACACGCCCTTCAGAACCCCACTTTCAAACCCGATGGGGAGATTAAAGGGCAGATTTTGTAAATATTTGAAATTGCTAGTTTAAAATTAATTTGAATCATTTGCTTGCTGGTTGCCAGTAACTTTCAGGAGTTGGAGATTTTTCTGTAATGATATACCAACTCATGCATCTTCTACAGAATTCATTTGGGAAAAAATATAGGGTGGAATTGAGTGAATCCATTGCTGAAAATATTGCTGGTAAGTGAAGAGATAGGGGAAAAATGAAATGAAATGCGCCCTTAATGTGTTCAATGTGCAAGTCTAAGCACCATAATTTAGTTATAGGAGCAGAAGGCTATATTTAGTTCTATTGTCCGATATTTATAAGCAGCCCTACTGACATATAATTCATACACCATTCAATTCACTCCTTTAAAAAACTGTTTCAATAGGCTTTTTTATACATTTTCAGAGTTGGAAAACCCTCACCACAATCTAATTTTAGACCATTATCATCACCCAAAAAACAAACCCAATACCCATTAGCAGTCCTTCTCATTTCACCCCTGCTCCTGTCCCTGGCCCCCAGCCCCAGGCAACCACTAATCTACTTTCTCTATATATAGATTTGCTTATTCTGAATATTTCATATAAATAGGATCACATAATATGTGGTCTTTTATGCCTGGCTTCTTTCACTTACCATGAAGGTTCCGTGTTTCATTCATAATGTATCTTTATCATTACTTTTTTATTGCTGAATAATAGTCCATTGTGTGACAACCGCATTTATCCCTTCACGGACCTTTGAGTTGTTGCCACTTTTAATGATCTCTGCAAGTCTTATCCAAGTCTGTATATGCACATATGTTTTCATTTCTCTTGGGTAGACACCTAGAATGAACTTGCCCGATCACATCGCAATATCATAATTAACATTTTGAGAAACTACCAATGTGGCTGCACCCTTTCACATTCCCACCAGCACCGCATGAATCCTGAAGCTTCTCCACATCCTCGCCCAAACCTGCTGTTACCTTCCTTTTCATTATAGCCATGCTAGGTGTGAACTAGTACTTCATTGTGACTTTGATGTGCACACTCCCCTAATGGCTAATGATGTGGAATGCCTTGTCATGTGCCAGCCAACCATGTGCATATCTTCCTTGCAGGAATCTTGTCCATGTGCTTTGGTCATTTAAAAATACATACTCATCATCATGATTACTGAATTGTAGCTGGTCTTAACATATATTACATACAAGCCCCTTCTCATATTTATAATTAACCAATACTTAGTCCCATTCTGTGGGTTTTCTGGAATGACTTATTTTAATGGTAACCTTTATTGCTTCTTTCCCAGAATTCCCAGCCTCTACCTTGCTTTAAAAAATAACGTTTCTCTGTGGATGTTTCCAAGCAATTTGGACACCATCTGAAACTGGCCTTCCTTTCTTCCTTCTATTGTTCCAGAGATATGTCTTTATAAATCTTTTCCACTTAGCCAACTGGCCCACTAAGGCAGAAATGAACTCTTCCTGTCTCCTCCTCGCCTCCCCACCCACGCTGTCAAGCAGTGAGGAACGCCTTGTTCTACCTGCGTCCAAGCTTTTGATGTCATGCCATCCTGGAAAAGCCAAGGCCACATCTTTATTCTCTTCCTTCTGAAATCTCGCAGGAGCCCAATCCACACACTTGCGTCTGTGCAGAGTACTACAAATGCAACTCAGTGAAAACCCCTCCCTCCCACATTGAAGGTTTCACCCACAGGGACTGTGACAACAAACTTCCTTAGTTCAAACTTGGCTCCGCAAGCCTATTCCTCAATCTGCTTTTGTCAAGTTAGGGAAGATAATAGTCTGCTTCATAGGGCTATGTGAGGATTAAACAAATTATTGTATGAAAATGATATGAAGAGTGCCTGGTATAAAATAAGTATTCAGGAAATGTTAACCAAAACTAGTAGAATTAGACCTTTTCTTTTTTTTAAACCAAGAATTAAAACTTTTCCAAGGATGTGTTTTAACCTATGGAATCCAGTTGAAATGCACTGCTGGTTACATAAGGAACACCAGGATCTTCAGTGTGAGATGAAAAGAAGTTGCCATGATGAAACCCTTGCAGCAGCGGTGTAGCTTTGTTCCAAGCTATGGAACCAAGTTTCGGATGGTCAGGTGTAGCTCCCTCCACATGCTCTTGCCCTGCCACCGCACATGTGCACCTGGGGCTCACTCCAACCCACCAGGGCTAAGCACTGTATGCGCTGCCAACCTTTATTCTTGCAACTGCCTTCGGAGGAGGTTAATGTTGCTATTCCCCACTTCATAGTTGAGATAAATGAGTGGTAAGTCTATTGTCCAAGATCATATAATTATGCAGCGGAGAAACCTGGACATGGTCCCAAGTCTCTTGGACATGGAGTCCTAAGCTCTTGGCTCTGCCCCTGGAAGTTTCTGAAGAGGTGTCCACAGGCAGACATTCTCTAAGTCAGCCTGGGAAGGAATTTCAACTGCTTATTTTCTGTTTATAATTCCTGAACGGAATACAACTTCCATCTGGAAAGTCTTCACATTGTTGTCCAAACATCTGAAAATTCCTGGGACTAGGAAATTTTAAACGCAGTTTCCCAAAGCTCTTGCTCAGCAGAACTCTTTCTCCTTGGGAGTAAGTATCTTCCTTTGCTGGTGGGACAATGGTCTCTTAATCCATTAGTGTACGGCAAGGGGTCTTAGACCTAGCTTTCTTCTTTTCCCAGACAGCCCCGCACACATGGTGAGGGACCTGGGCGAGACTGCACATCAGAATCGCCTCCCTCTTTGAGAAGCAACTAGCTGCCTGTCACTGGTGAGTGACCGGGAACCTCAGGGCCACCATCTTCCTAAGCAAAGGCAGCATATTTCTCAGGGTGAGCACAGGAGGTATTCATTATTGGAAAATAACTGGTGGTTGAAAAAAAATGCCACTTAACACAACTCCATCAAAAACAGGGACATTTTCAAAATAAATTGTTAAAAAAAAGTTCCTGGCAATTAGGAAAGCAAGCTCATTTTACTTAATATTTAGCAGAATGCAGGGCTCCGTTAAACTGTGCTCTCTCTGAAAATATGCAACATGAAGCTTTCCCCTCAGTTTTGACAAAATTATATAATAGCAAATTTCGACTTGTCTGGAACCTTTCCGGCGCTATCACAATCTGACTCTTCCTCAAAATGATTCAAGGATTTCACAGATTTTCCTGAGAATCTCTCTCCACCTTTACCATTCAAATCATTCCTTCGCAAGCTGTAATTACATCCTCAGTCCAGCCGATTTCTCTTTTGGTTAAGCCCTGCCCTAACCAACTTGGGCCATGACTTTGATGTGGCTAATTTGATTCGTCAACCATCAGAGACTCTTAAGAACTCACATCTTTTACAAAGTCTGCAGCTTCATCTGCATTTGGCCCTACCTACGTATGTATGTTGTCCGACGCTGACGCTGCACAATCACAATACAGAACAACAAAGGGGCTGGCAGCTTGGGCTGGGAGAGGAAACGATGTGAGGCAGAGACGGCTATGGGCGAGCAGATGATCTCACAGTGCTGGTTTTTACACCGTGCCTCTGCTTCCTCACGCACGCTCACGGTTACGGTATTTCTCATGACGTGATGATTCTCGCTTGTTTGGAATAAGGCTTTCTAAATGCCAGGCACAATTCATTGTACGCTCAGGTTTCATCGAAGGCTTTCCTTTGTGTAGCGTTTTCTGCAATTCAAACTTTTTCAAGACCAGTGAGAACCTACAAGCTGCCACCTGCGGGCGGCTCCACCATTCTGCACATTCATCCTCCTCCTCCTCGTTCACCCTGCTTCAGCCACGCTGGTCTTCTGCTTTCCCCGCCAAGCCCTTTCTGCCTTCTGGACTCCATCCTCACTCTTGTTCTGTCCCAAATGCCCTTCCCACTGCCAATTCTCATTTCAGGTGTTAGTTCAGTACCAGCTGCCTGCGGAGATCTTTGCTAACCCCACTCTACCTCAAGAGCAAACTCCCATGTCAATTACTTCTTTGCCCGCCTTTCTGTTTATCTCCATAATAGCTTTTAATGAAATGAGAGAGATTATTTTTTTTATCTCTGCCTCTGAGTCCAAGACACAATGCTTCTGAAGGACAAGAACTTTACTGAATTCTGCTTTAAACAGGCAAAGTCTGCTGAGCGCAGTGACACACATCTTTAAACCCAGTGGCTCGGGAGGCTGAGGAAGGAGGATTACAAGTTGGAGGCCAGCCTCAGCAATTTATCAAGGCCCCCCAAAACTAAGGGAGGGCTGTCCAAAACTAAAAATAAAAGGAACTAGGGGAGCCACTCAATAGTAAAGCACCTCTGCGTTCAATTCACAGTACAAATTAAATAATACCTAAAATCTGTCTTTGTCATTATTAGGTGGAAAGCTACAGTTTACAATTTGCAAAGAAAAGTTATTTACTTGCCCTGATGGAAAGAATTTCATTAAATCCTACCTTAGGACCACTGGAAGAATCTTTTCTTCTTCCTGAGATTACAGAAGCTGAGACATTTTATAGCATCTGATAGGTTTCACTGGGAATTTTTCAGGGTTAGGGATTAGAGACAAAGGAAACGATTATTTTATATACATTCTTTCCACCTCTAAGAATTTTTGACTCATTATTATCATTCCTGATTGTCTTGCTAAAGGGGAAGAAGATAGGAAAAATGAAATGGGGACTCATTTGGTCATAACTTTTGTCAAGTTCTGCTTTGGGGAACTAAAAAATTTACTTTAAAGTCAATTTTCCCATCTTTTCTAAACTCTAAATAAAATTGGGACTATCATGAGCATAACCATCTCATCACAATTAATAGTCCATAGCGCATGGTCTGGGGCAGGTTCTGGTTAGTGCCAAAGAGAGATAGTCCCTAAGTCCTTGGAACAAAGGAATAGTGAAACTAAACAAGATACAGAAAGATCAGGAATCCATGTTTGCCGTTGCTAAGACCTCAGAAACCCATAAAAGCAGTTGTTTTATGGGAACACTCAGCAAAGCACTGCCCAAGTCCATTTTAAAGGCCTGAAATTCTCTGACATATGGCAATCATTATGCGCGCTCAGCTGTCTATCTTGCACAATTCTTTCTTCTTCCCTCCCCCAAGCAAAGCATTTCTGAGGCCCTACATTTACCATATTTTACAAGAATCACTTAGCAGTAAGCAAGGCTCAGAAGCAGTCTAAGGGAGAATAACCCTGGCCAAGAGTTCCAGGGGTACCAAAGCATTTTGTCTCAAGATGGACGCCTGGAGGCAAAACTGTTTCAGATTAGAAGGGGGCGTACATTCCTGGTTGAAGTTTTACTTTAGAAAAAGGTTTAATGACTCAGATGTTCTAAGCAGCAAAGGAGAACATATTGTCCTGCTTGGCCTTTTTCAAAAAGAAATAGGAGGCTACATGAACCTCGCGTAATGGGCTATCCTAAAGATTAGGTAACTGAGTAACAGAAAAACGAGTCAAGGTGAACTTGTCTGCGAGTCTCTGAGCATCAGCAAGCTCGAGACAAGGTGCTTCTAGATCTCAGAAGAGCAGGTGGACCGTTCCTACGCTACCCTCCTCCTCCATCTGAATGGTGGGAACAGATGCTATAACATAGCCACACTGTATTCTCGGAAAAATTTTCCCTATCCTGCTTTTGATGTGGTTCTCCCCAGGAAAATCATCCAAAATGTGCTAAGGAAATAAAATAGTTGAATCCAACTGTCTAAGGTGGTGCAGCCCAGACACAGCTCAACTATGGAAGCCATAACGTGCTCTTGACATTCCATCTTCATCTTGCCCAAACCAAGACAGGCGAGACCCACAAGAAACAGATGATGTCCCGACTTTAGAATTTGCCATCTGTCAATAAAATCCATCCTCTACACCAAAATCCCTGGAAAGAAATTCATGGGGACATTTGTTTTCCAAAAATGTTCACAGCTTCTATTAAAAGAGCACACGTAACATATTGAATTCTCTGCTTGTGGAAGTGTAATTTCTACACTCTTTTTGGGTTCTCACAATAGCTGTTTAAAAATACATACATCTTTTACTTAATAATTCTGCTTCTGTAGCATTTCCTAAGGATATCTAACTAGAAAAGGAAGTTGGAGGGAGTGTTTTTCTCATTTTCTCATCTCCTGTCAAAACTGGGCTTCCACAGATGAGTGGAGACAATCGAACCTTAGTTCTCTGGGTTAAGCTGATTTTACTCAGCATGATCTCTTCCATAACCATCCATTTACCTTCAAAGGCTAAAATATCATTGTTTCTAATTGCTGTGTAATATTCCATGGTATAAATGTACCACAGTTTTTTACAACCTATTACTTTTTTTAGAGATATAGTGGGAAGGGCAGGATAAGGGAGGGTAATGGAGGGGGGCACTCCTGGGGGTAATTGCAATATCCAGAATATATACACATTTTATATTATTTTGTTAAAAACTTGTATGGTTGTTCAAAAAAAAAAATGGGCTTCCAAAAGAAAAATAAATCTAACTCCAACAAACAATGGATTATAACGTGTTGCTTTACTGAGACTCCTTGGAGAAAAAAGGGGAATTGCTCCAGGCCACACAGAAAAACTAACCACGGATGTTCTTTAGGGACAGGTCTCACACCCAAATCTCTATCTCCACAAACTAAAAATGTATGCCTGGCATTCATAATTTTTAAAAACGCACATAAAGTTTCAGGGAACATGTTCTTTGCAGCATTATGTATAATAGGGAAAAATCAGAAACAAACTAAATGTCTCTTAATAAAGGATTGTTGGAATAAATTTTACTAAATCCTTTACACAGTTGCTAAAGATTGTGTTTTCTTAATTTCTGAAATTGGAAATTGTGTATGATATATTAAGTGGAAAAATAAAAGCAAGATTCAATCCAACTAAGCATATTTTCCAATTATGAAAAACTATATGCATCTCTACATAGGAAGGAAAAAAAGGAATGCTATTGACATTTTAACAGTAATTACTTTTGGACTATGGGATTATGAACACATTTTGGTATAATACATTTTTTTGTACTTGTCCTAGTTTTCTAATTTTTCCCATCTTTTTATATGCCAGTACCACTCTAAGGACTACAGACATAGCCATAGACAAAACAGATAAAGTCTAAGCCCTTCGGGGTAAAAGCAGTTTTTAGTGCAGTACAGGACTGTATTTGAGTACAGTAATATACACCTATGTTATGTTCTCCCCAGCATCTGTTCATCCTTCTTCCCTAAAACAACATCCTAACGTCTCCTTCAGAAGCCACTTCATTCCCGTTTCCAGCTGGGTGGCTTTCCCTCCAGTAGAGTTAAGGTCTCAGTATCCATACCCCCTTTCCTTCTACCCCAAATTCTGATGTTGCAATCCTCGCCCTGGTGTGGCAGATTTCAGTAGTGAGGTCTCTGAGAGATGACTCGGGATTAGTATCTTTGTAAAGGAGAGTGGTTTCCAGAAGACACCGTCTATCAACCTCAGACAGGAACCTCATCACACACTGAATCTGCCAGCACCATGATCCTGGATTCCACAACCTCTAGGACTGTAGAGGATAAATCTGCGTTAGTTAAAAGCTACCTGCCTACTGTATTTAGTTACAGCAGCCTAAACAGTCAAAGACAAGAAAAAGCCTGGACTGGCTTAAGCCATTAATCTCCCCTACTCCTGGCAGTACTGATGATGGACCAAAGTGGAAGACTGTGAGCTGGTGAAGGAAGGAGTTCCCAACATATGTAGACGCTATGTTAAAGGACAAGGTCTACTCCTCAGAACTTAAAGGTATAAGGACAGTAAGAGGTCAGGAAATATTTGCAGCCACATGGTGACTCTCTAGAATGGCTAAGAAGACCACTATGGCTTATAAAAATAAAAAGGAAGTAAGATCCTAGGGAATGACATTCTTTGGCACCTGGATTAAGCCTTGCCTGAAGCTATACTTTGGACTTTTCCATTACCTGAGCCAATAAATTCCTTTTATTGTTTAATCCAATTTAAGTTAGTTTTCTGTTGATTGTAGCCTAAAGAAATCTAACTGACAGACCTATTTAAAGCCCACTGCTAGGTAGAGTGACAAATGCCCTGGCTTAAACTCAGGCACTGGTCTTTTCTTGAATGGAAGCATTAGTTTATGCAAGTTCCTTTCCCACTGTGAACCCTACATCTGCAAATTGAAGTATCTAGAGCAGAATAGGATTTTCCAAAATCTAGTGAGGCAGAGCACCATGGTCAGTGAAAATATGTTTGTCCTCAATTTTGAAAGAGGACACTGATACATTTTCATAAAGTCCAATTTATTTTATTCAAAGGACTACTCTTTATTGTGAGTTATAAAGGTACAGGGATACTAGTTGGTTTTATTTTTGGCTCTTAATTGGTAAAATTATAACTCTCAAACATTCTGTAGTTCCCTTCCATTTAAATTGTTAAATTGTTTCTCATCCATGAAATCTTAAAATCCGGGGATTCATAGACCAAATAATCTTTTACAGAAACATCCAAACATGTGCATTAAGTTTGCTATTTTACAGGGATATGCACTCAACAAATATAAATAATTTAACATGAGTAATGCAGTTTTTAAAGTATTTATAAAATGCCTGAAGTTAATAACAGTTATCAGGAGGGTGATGTTGAAAATGTCAGAAACCATCTATTTCTGAATCTCATTTTTCACCTACAGAGGGAAGTAATTAATTGTGCTTTTCTTTTTCAATTAGGTGTAGCCAGCTCATCAACATTGTCAGAAATTCTCTCTGTGTAACTTTTTAAACTCCATAATTACCAAAAGATGGAGCATATAATTCTCACATTTATACAGATGTCCCAAGATAATAATAATTATTTTCCTTTATAGAGGAAATTCTCTCTATGTCTCCAAAATCAGAATCTCTCTCTTCAAGGCTTCCTTTTCACATTCCTGGAGTGAGATACGATTGGTTTAGAAAGCTGTAAATCTTCATTTTTTGGCCTGAATGATTATATTTAATTACATGTGCTCTTAGCCTTTTTCCACAGAACGTGATCCTCATTCAGACTTCTTAAAGAATCTCTTTTCTAGGTTTTATCTTACCTTGGAGGCAAGGCAAGTTCCATTTTATGGAATAAGATAAAAATTATAGGCAGAAGGCAAGTAGTTGCCCGTGAGTGACAATTCCTCCATCAGAGAACAAGTCACAACAGTCCACAACAGGGTAAATGGCCACGGAAACTCTACAATCTATCAAGATTCAGTCTGATTCTGGATCTGAGGAAACGAGAACTCCATTTAAAAAAAAATTTTTTTTTTTTTTTTTAAGAGACAGGAGAGGGAGAAGAAAAGAGAGAGGGAGAAAGGAAAAGTTTTATTTTTTCATCTGGCTGGTTTTTCCAACACTTATGCATGTGGTGCTGGGGTTTGAAAGCAGGTCCCAACGCATGCCCGGCAAGGGCTCTATGCTGAGTCACTGCTCTGGCCCTACTTTTTTTTTAATTTATATTTTGCTTTACATTTTTCCCTTTTTAAAATTTTGAATCTATCACAAGTTGCAGAGGAGTTGCAAATAGGGTACCAAAGACTTCTTCCTCTGAACCATGTGAGAATATGTTGCCAAACTGAGGTCCCATTGCTCTGTAGCGTCTATCCTACAAATAAGGTTATTTTCCTACATTGCCACAATAAAGCCACCAAAAGCAGATTAACAAGGATACACTAACACCAAACTTCAGATCCCACGTGAGTTGTACCAGTGGCTCCAATAATGCCATTTAGGGCAAGCTGATCCATTTTAAAGCCATATTTGATTTAATCATATTTCTTTAGGAACAGGCAAATTTTTATTTTTAAGGGAGAGTGGAAGCCTGCTCAATCTTTCAACTTTTGTGGAACACAGGCCAGTCACGCTGCGGAAGGTCCTCAATATGGCTCTGTCACGATTAGATCCAGGTCACCAGAACAGAGTAAAGGGAAGGAAACCCCAAAGTTGGCCCATCACACCTGGATGAAAGGCTAGCTTATCTGTGAACATGCAGTCTGTGATGAGACCCCAGTTAGCTGGAAGTCAAGTCCACAGACATGCAGGATAACCTCACCGGAAAACAGAACAGCAACCCTCCCTTGGCTTCAGGAATATGTGCACTAGACAAATGATTTGTATTCAGCGAGGCCAATGTATACATGATAGGAACTCAATCAATGGCCCATTTTTCAAGCAAAGAGATGCAGTCATCCAGGGGAAGAGAGGTGCATGGGGGTGGCTGCTTGCCATGGCCCCTTTAGAGGATCCCACTAAGCCAACAGAAGCTCTCTGAAAAGTATTCTCTGTCCCAGAGAACAACCAGCTTGTGTAAACTCGAGCAACAGTCATTGCCAACAACGCTCTGGGTTGTTAGCAAGGCACATAGTCCCAGCAGCTCTATGCTTTAGAAGCGGATTCCAAACAGCAGACTTGCAATATACTCTGACACTGTTCCAGAGAGCTCCCAGTCTCCCATCCGGGCGCTTCTGTGACGCACCCACAGCCACTCTCCCAGACTCTCCTACTGGAAATTTCACTGATAAATTAGCGAAACAAAAAACTTAGCATCATGGTCCTGATTTACAGCGCACAGACCTGTTCCGCATTCCTGATCTTACTTGTCCCTGCTCTGTGAGGCAGGCTGCGCACATACTGCCATCTCTCTCCTCCTGAGAAAGGCTAAGGGATTTGCCCCAGAACAGTCAGCTAATGCAAGAGTGGAAATTTGAGCCCAAGTTTCTAATCAGAGCCCAGGTCCTCTCTGCTATGTCACATTAGCCCACACTGTATGAGGTACCATTAGATTTCTCTTTTAAAGAATCAAAACACTGCTATCATCTGAAATCTCAGATTGGAATGAAACAATTATGAAAGTTGTCCTCCTTTAGGAGTCAGATGTCAGGTCCCTGAAGCAAGCCTCCTGGGAACCTGGGGGCCATCCGTTGCCATCTACACTTGGCTCACCACAAACCACCCCGGCTTGACTTCTACTTAGAAACTTCAAAGGCAGAAGATGAGATCTTCTAGTAAATCGGAAATCTACCAGGAGACAACAGCCAGCTTGCGCAATTATCCTCACACCACTTTGTTGCTGGAATTACCTACTCTTCTTTGAGGTGAAACCTCCTGCCTGTGGGCGAGACCCCCCAGGCAGTACCTTCAACACATTCATTATCATGGGGAAAGATGTGTGCTTGTTTAAAAAGTCAGGTCCTTTAACGTCTATGGCTCTTATGACTTCCTGAAGACCCCCGGGCTCTGCTGAGCTGAAGCACCAAATTAGGCTTAATATGATCTAATGTAAAGGTCTGAATTATGCCTTGAGTATACTTTCTGGGAGATGAAAGGACCAATATGCTTATAAAGTTCTATTACTCTTTTTTTAAAAAGACTTTTAAAATGTTGGAAGTACCTTCTGGCTAAGGAAAGGATTAGATGCCCCGCTTTCAGTTCATTACTCCTAATATAAACACCCGGTATTCCCAGTGTTCAGCATCAACTGAGCGTCTTTACACAAACTAAACAGATGCAAAGCCTTGGGCCTTTGTCTCTGAAGTCAGTTTAATGACTAGGGCAAAGTGAGATGTTCTGTCTGATTAAAGACTCTTGTCTTCAAAGCTGTACCTTCTTCCATTTGGGAAATGACAATGTTTATGGTGCCTGTGCCCATTGGTAGATAGATGCAGTTGGTGTAAGTGAATCCCTCTGCATCTGAAAATACCAGTCCTGATTTGAAAGAAAAAAAAAAAAATAGAAGCAGCTCAGGTTGATCCACTCGCTGGGTGAATCGCTTCTGACTGTTGTTGTAATATAAGCAGTATCTTACATGGTGATGTATGATTTATACAGTGATGTAAAAATCCTCTATGGGTTACAGGCATCAGATGTATAAGTGCAGACCATGCTGCTAACATTTCAGAAATACTTATAATTTAAAAAAAAAACATTAATGTATAAACTAAAGACAAGCAAAACCAAGAAAAATGACCTGTGATCTTGCAAACCAGAAATCAACACATCGCTGTTATATGTGTGTTTGTTATTCTTCAAGTATTTAATACACACATTTATTTATTTATTAAAGACAGAGAATGAGAAAAAATCAATTTTATTTAGTTTTTCATGTGGCCTTCGTTGCTCAGACACTGGTTGTGTATGTGGTGTTGGGGTTTGAACCCGCGTACTTGCACGTGCCAGGCAAGCACTGTAACCACTGAGCTACCACTCCGGCCCCTAGTATACACTTTAAAAACTTGAGATTTTATAGATTTCATAGCTTCCTTTATTTCATTTCCCACTTTGTATTGTGAACATCTTTGTAAATTGATGGATTGAGATGTGTTAAGATGATTTTAAGTCATGATGCTTTTTGATAATTCTATTATGTAGATATATTTTATTATAATTTAATTCACGAATGTGTAATTATTAGATATTACTTTCAATTTTATTGTATTATGAAGAACTAAGATTAAAAAAAAAAAAGAATACCCCCAGCTAGGAAACTCTTCCGGGTATGGTCTCAGGATAAATTCCTATAGCTGGAACGGTAGAATAAAAGGGAATACCCATTTCTGATCTTGATATTTACTTTGAAATCACCGGTCCTACTTGGCACCAGGAATCTTTCTGGATGCTTTTGCCTGTGCATTCTGATAAACATGCGATATCACTTTAACATATTTTAAAAATCAGTTACAGAGCTATAAAGTGACTATATGGTGGTGTTCCAACTGACTTATCTGCATCCCCATGGAGATGTTTTGTGGATTGGCCATTCATAGCCACCTTTAAATTCCTCTTTCAAATCCTTTATTTTATATTGATAAAAGAACTTGTTGCATAGAAATTTGTCATCCCCAGTCACAAGTCTGTCATTGTCACCTGCTTGTGCTTACAGTGATCTTTTAAGTACTAAGTTATTATATATCACATCTTTTTATAACTCTACACCTCTTCATGGTTTCTGTATTTTCCACCAAGCAGAGAAAGTCCCCCAGCCCCAAGTCACTGTCACCTTGATTTCTTCCAAATGTTTTTTATAGCTCTTTTGTTTACATTTTTTACTTTAATTTATCTGGATCTTATTTTTTCATTAATATTTTCTTAAAGGGCAAAGAAACTTTGTATTTCTATGGAATTATGGGTCAAAAAAGTCACCATAGAGTCCAACTGGCTGAGAGCAGAAAGAAAAACTATCATGACTGTAAGAAAAAAAAAAAGAGAGAGACCAAAGGAACATGTCCTCCCTGTGGTACTAAGATGGTTTTTGAGCTCTTCATCCTGATTTTTTGTTGTTGTTGTTTTAAGAGAGAGGGGGGAATCAATTTTCATTTACTTTGTTTTTTCATCTGGTTTTTGTTTTTCCAACACTTAGTTGTACATGTGGTACTGGGGTTTGAACCCAGGTCCTTGTACATGTTAGGCAAGCGCTTGATCGCTGAGCGACCGCTCCAGTCCCAATGAACTAAATTTTAATCAATTCTTCTTGAAAAGCATTATTTTTACAACAATGACTGATATAGTTTGATCTATCATCAAAAAAGAAATCTCCATGTGAAGATGAGTAGAGAATTACACAGTCAGATCTCCTTTGGACCCCTGAGTGCCTTGGGCATCTTCTTGAGACAGAACAGGTTGGAGCACAAGCTATGTCTTTGTGGCAATAAGTTGATCTGCATGGGGCGTGTCATAAGGCAAAGTCAGACATCCTGAGAGAAGAGGTCTAGAACTGGGGTAGGAAAGAACCACAAGACAAGGACTTACGGCAGGGGAACCAGAGCAAGCAAGGGCTCAAAAAAGAGAAAAGGGCCTGCAATGACTGAAGCCTAGGACTCTGCAAGCTGTTTACATTTCACTAAGTGCTCAGGGATGTCATGGAACCCCAGTTTCCCCTTATTTTCCTTTAAAACATTCAGTTGGCATTACTTAATCAAAAAAGAGTACTGGTTGGCTTAACAGAACAATCCAGGTGTAGCCTTAACGAATGGCATCATCCAGGAACCTGGTGCTATCCACCTTCAGGTCCTCTGTCATCTTTGCTGAATTCAGGTCTGGCTCCATGTGATGGATCCCCATGGTTCCTTGCTTATATCCTTTTGGGCTTAACTCCAGGATTTGTTCTAACTATATTGGACCACAAAAGTGCCTAAGAATCAACCCATCAGGGTGACAGATAATCCTGATTGGTTGGACCTAGATCATACATTCTATCCCTGAAGCCGTGAATGGACGCCAACCTGAAACCATAGCCTGAGGGCCACGGGATGGTTTCCCCAAAGAAAGGATGGGGTACTGCTCCCTAGAGAGGATGGAGCTGATTGATGCTGGTCTGGCTAAGGCAGCATTCATTTACACCAAGATCGCTACTTCATCTTTACGTTTCTGCAAATCACCCCTTCCTACTTCATACACGACAAAATGAACTTTCAGAAAGATTAACTGACAGGTCCCACTTGTTCTTTCATCTCCCAAGCCAAACCTCAGTGAAAAAGTATTTCAGTGAAGGCTGCATTCCAGAACAGGCCTCCTCAGGATGAAGCTGGACCAGGCAGCTGCGCTGTCATCTTCCAACTGGTTGACAGGGCCACACCGTGGCATTTTCCCTCTGTCCTGACTTTATCCTGGAGACACACTGAAAGAGCAGCCAGTTCTGTGTCTCCTGGGGGTCTGTAGAGGTTAATGACCCTGTGAGACTGGCCTGGCAGGTGTGAAAGAGAAATTCCCAAATGTAAACCACCTCCAGCCACATGTAATCATTTGGGAGTCCGAAAGAAGACAGAGATGACAAATTGGCCATTTTCTGCCCCTATGCCAAAAAAGTAATAAATCTGATTTATCTCTCAGCTGGTATTGCCTAGTAAAAACAAAACCAGGCATTTAAATTTGGCTTGTGTTGCTAGGCCAGCAACAGTTCAAATTTCTCATATCCCATAAAGTTTCAATTTGCAAACAAGCATGGTGAGAAAATGCCTGCTGTATGTGCTAGGACCTTACTGTTAGCAAATACATGACCATGTGGAACTGTCATGGCAGCAGGGCACAGAGGCCAAGAGCACTGACATTCACAGACAGAGGATTACAGAGCTGCCACCAACCAGTTATTATTTCCCTGAGCCTTCATTTTATCATCTCTAAGATGGAAATAGGTACTATCATCTTCCTAACATGATTAGCTACACATTTATCTGTTCTATACTCCTTCAATATTTATCATACACATAGCGTGCGCAAAGCACTGATCTAGGCGAGGGAGCACAGAGCAGGCGACATAGTCCAGTCTCAGCTTCCTTATATCTGCTAACTCTTTAAGGATGATACTAATTCATGAAGATGATGCTGAAGATGCACATTAATCAATGACTCATCTACAAAAATTTAAAGTTTATAATGGTAAGTGCTACAAGGAAGAGACAGAGTGGACAACAGGAAAATGTGACCCATCGTGAGACAAGTGGGAATTAACCAGGTAAAGAGGTACACTGATTTTTACCTTTCCTGTTCTGCTCTGTGTAGTATGACTGTACTTTTCCCACCAAGCAGTAGAATCTACTTCTCCACATCAGGAATCTGGGCTGGTCTTGTGACTTGCTCTGACTTTTTTCCCAAGCAAGGAAATAGAACAGTGAAAATAAAAGCTAAGAGAAGCAATGGACAATAGAAATAAACCAGGAGCATTAAATAAAGAGATTCTCAGACAGGGTTTTGTTCAAGACGCTAATGCTGAAAATTTCAGCAGGCAATGTGAAATTATAAAAGAGAGTTAAATGGAAATTCTAAAACTCAAATGAAAAGTTTAATAGCATATGTTTTACAGACATTTTTTGCTGCTGTGACTAAAAGATCTGACAAGAACAATTTTAGAGTAGGAAAGGTTTATTTGGGGGCTCAAGATTTCAGGGGTCTCAGTCCATAGAAGGCTCCATTCCTCAGGGTTCAAGGTGAGGCTAAACATTATGGCAGAAGAGTGTGCTGAAGGAAAACAGCTCACTTGATGATCAGGAAGCAGAGAGAGAAAGACTCCATTTGCAGGATACAAAATACATACCCCACAGGCACTCCCCCAGTGACCTACCTTCTACAGCCACACCCTACTCACCTTCACTTACCTCCAGCTACCACTCAGTTAATCCCTATCGGAGGATCAGTTCATTGATTAGGTTAAGGATCTCATAACCCAACCATCTCTCTTCTAAGCCTTCTTGCATTGTTTCACACATAAGCTTTTGGGGAACAACTAGTACCCAAACCGAAACAGCATATTAGGCACAAGTGAAAAGTGAAGTGGAAAACGGGCTGCATGAGGTGACTAAAATGATGTTGGGGAACTAGAAAAGTGGAGTGCAAACACCAGAGAATTCAGAGACAGAATGCTTCATACCTCACTCTATGAGGACAGAGTAATTTTAGTATTAGCATCTAAAAAGAGGATTACAGAAAAGAAAATTACAGATCAGTCTAATGAAAATAAACTCAAAAATTTAAGCAAAGTATTAATAAAGCAGAGCTAGTGATTTATGGGAAGGATAACAAATCACAGCCAACCTTAGTTCATTCCAAGAACTCATGACTACCTTAGTATTTGAAAATCACTCAATGTCAGTCATTGTATAAACAGAATAAATAGAAGGGAAAATAAGCATTATAATATATGTGGGAAACTTTCTTTGCTTAATAAATTTCAATGCTCATTCATTATTTTATCATCTTAGCAATCTAGGAATACAATTAATTTGCTATACAATCAAAACATCTACATAAAATATGTGAGGTATAATATCAATACCAAATTATTAAGAGATTTTCCTCCGTGACTGGGAAGGAGATTGGAATTTCCATTAGCGCCATTCTCTTCTATGTTGTCTTACATGTTGTGGAAAATGCAATCATAAGATAAAGGATTAAAATTTAAATGAGTGTAAAGAAAAAAAGCTATTTTTAGTTTTAGATAAGGCAAATATACATCTACAGAATCTATAGTATGCATGGATTTTGGTACCAAACAAGAAGTATAGTTTGTAATTCATATTTCTGTATATTCAGCAAAATGATGCAATAATTGTAAATATATGTGTCCAACATAAGACTACTCAAATATATAAATATTGTTAGATGTAAAGGGAGGGACAGACTTCAACAGAATAATATTTAGGGATCCAAACGCTCTGCTTTTCTCAATGAACAGCTCATTTGGACAGAAACTCAACAAAGAAACTTCTTTGATGGGCTGAACTATAACATAGAACAAATGGAATTCACAGATATTTGCAGAATATTTAGTCCAACAGCAGCATAATACACATACTTCACATCAGCACATGAGCATTCTCCAGGATAAATCATATAGTAGGTCACAAGTCAAATTTCAATGAATTTTAAAAAATCATATATTTACTCTGACTACAATGGAATAAAACTATAAGTCAACAAGACGAATAGAAAGTCTGCAAATACATTGAAACTGAATAACAGACTCCTAAGTGATCAGTAATTGAATTAAAAGGCAAATAAAAAACTTCTAGAGACAAAGGAAAATGACAACATAACAAACCAAAATCTGTGGGATGCAGCAAAAGTATACTGAGAGGGAAGTTTACTGCAATTACATAGAAACATAAAAACAGATCTCAAACAATCTACAATGCACCTCAAGAATTTAAAGAATAGGGTTGGAGAGGTGGTTCAGTGGTATCGTGCTTGCCTTGCA
>PVKS010004470.1:60739-93054 GCA_004027875.1 Aplodontia rufa | reverse complement strand
ATATCCTTCCTAATCCCTCCCCCCTCCCTGCACCCCTCCCTACGTCTCCAGGTATCCTAGGCAAGGTTCTCCCCCTTTTTGTGTAAAAATTCATACATTTTGAGATTATCATTACCTTAGCCATCTAACATACTGTTTCTGGTTGTATTCTAGCTTCCACAAATGAGAGAAACCATTCGGCCCTTGAGTCTCTTGAGATTGGGATACTTCACTTAGCATAATTTTTTCCATCTGCATCCATTTGGCTTCAAAAGCCATAATATTGTTTTCTCTAATGGCCAAGTAGTATTTCATTGTATATATGTACCAAAGTTTTTGTGGATTCTTCTGCTGCTGCTGCTCTCTTCAATATCAGTGCTCCCCAGTTGCCTACCTCTGCCCCACTTTTTTAAAGTATTTTTTCTTGGTGATCTCATGTCTTTCCAGGTGTTGTGCGTTGTTTTCGACATCCCTTCTGTCTTCTGAGCTCTGAGCCCATATTACGTACTTATACCGAACGCATCACACACAGCCCCATGCCGGAATCTCCTCTTCCCTCTCCTTCCCGGCCTGAGTGGCTGCCATCACTCTCCATCTGCTGTGCAGCTGTCCGGGCTGGAAACTTGGGCACCCACCTGAGCACTACCCTCTCTTCCCCACGTGTGCTCTCTGTCACCAGATGCTGTAAACTGTACTGTACAAATGTTTCTTGAGCCTGCTCGTTTCTGTTATCCTCCTGTTTGTTCTCAATCTCCAGTTTCCCACTTCCCAGCCCGTCCTCCTACCTATCAGCCAGAGTGAGCTTTTTAAGATACACACGTGGCTCTCACTGCCCTGCTTAAAGTCCTTCAGCAGCTTCCCAGTCCGAACTCCACTAACATTGCTCACAAGGCCTTTCACAGTGTAACTTTCCATCTTCCTTGCTCTGCACTATTTCATGCGACGCCTCATCTGTTCTGAACTGTTCGCTTCTCCATTTCTGGGCCCTCAGTCATGCTACATCTCTGTCTGAGTGAGTTAGGGGAATTGTATGTGACCTCCTCCATCTTTAGACTGCTCTATTACTGTTTTGAGATAAATTTGCTCTCCCACTAGGACTTTTCCCTTTCTGTCCTGGACCACGTAAGTTAGCTTTCTTGGGTGTGACCAGCACAGTGTAAAGGGAAATTGTTACTGCCTTTCTTTTAATCGTTATATTCCTAATAATGCCACCTGAAAGAGTGCTGGCCTTTTAGCAGCCACATTATGGTCTGTTAAGCTCTGTTCCCTCATCCTGTGTTTGTGTCCTGGATTTTCTGCATGTTAACACAGAAGCTGATTTAACATTTATAGTGATATAAGAGCTTGCTCAGTTTCACCTTGGTTGCTGCAGCACTTAGTTCAGTCTGTTGAGCAAAATATTTAACCTAATCCAAAGTTTTAGAATGTAAAGTAAAAACAAATCCCCTTTTACCATCTGAATAGAAGATCTGGGCCCAGAGATGCTCAGCACCACCTAGATATCACATAGCAAGCAAAGCAGCAGCAGCAGCAGAGCCAGAGCTCAGGGCCCCTGGTCTCCATTGCCTTGCTTCTTCTAATATGACACACAAATTCTCATTGGTAAATCCAACCACTAGGTGTACTCTTAGCTTTAAAAAAAAAAATTAAGGGTCAAAGTTTCGGGCCCACCATCTGTGTCCCTGGTGAATTGGGTTTTGCACAGTGACTTAGACCTAGAGATGGGCGGGAAACCATTGCAACATTACCCAAGCTGTGCTCTCTGGCTGCCGCCGCCACCCTCTCCTTTGCCTCCACTGCACATTAAAGATCAGAAATCATGACTGACTCTAAGCACTTTACAACTAATAAAAAGGGAGAAATCTTTGAAATAAAAGCTGAACTCAACAATGAAAAGAAAGAAAAGAGGAAGGAGGCTTTGAAGAAAGTGATTGCTGCTCTGACGTTGGTGAAGGATGTTAGCTCTCTTTCCAAATGTAGTGAACTGCATGCAGATTGACAACCTGAAACTGAAGAAACTCGTCTATCTCTACTTGGTGAACTATGCCAAGAGTCAGCCAGACATGGCCATCATGGCTGTCAACAGCTTTGTGAAGGACTGTGAAGATCCCGATCCTTTGATTAGGGCCTTGGCAGGTAGGACCATGGGGTGCATCCGGGTGGACAAGATTACAGAATACTGGGGCTGGAGCGGTGGCTCAGCAGTTATGGTGTTTGCCTGGCATGCGCACACAACGTATAAAATGTACACAACGAAGTGTCGGAGCAACGAAAGCCACATGAAAAACTAAATAATATTGATTCTCTATCTCTCTCTCTCTCTCTCTGTCCCTCTCTCTCTCTCAAAAAAAAATAGATTACAGAATACCTCTGTGAGCCTCTCCACAAGTGCTTGAAGGATGAAGACCCCTATGTTTGGAAAACAGCAGCAGTCTGTGTGGAAAAACTCCTTGATATCATTGCCCCGATGGTGGAAGATCAGGGATTTCTGGATTCTCTACAGGTTCTCATAGCAGATTCAAATCCAGTGTAGCAGCATTATCTGAAATCAGTGAGTCTCACCCAAACAGCAACTTACTCGATCTGAACCCACAGATCATTACATTAATAAGCTGCTGAAAGCTCTGAAGGAGTGCACAGAATGGGGCCATATTTTCATCTTGGCCTGCCTAATTACAACCCTAGAGATGACTGGGAAGCTCAGAGCATCTGTGAGCGGGTAACTCCCCAACTGTTCCATGCCAACTCAGCAGTGGTGCTTTCAGCAGTGAAAGTCCTATTGAAGTTTCTAGAGTTGTTACCCAAGGACTCTGACTACTACAATATGCTGCTAAAAAAGTTAGCTCCTCCACTTGTCACTTTGCTGTCTGGGGAGCCAGAAGTGCAGTATGTTGCTCTGAGGAACATCAACCTATTTGTCCAGAAAAGGCCTGAAATCTTGAAGCAGGAAATAAGTATTCTTCTTTGTAAAGTACAAGGATCCCATCTATGTTAAACTAGAGAAGTTGGACATCACGATTCACATGGCATTTCAAGCCAACATTACTCAGGTCCTGGCAGAACTGAAGGAATATGGCACTGAGGTCGATGTGGACTTTGTTTGCAAATCTGTGAGGGCCATTGGATGACGTGCCATCAAGGTGGAGCAATCTGCGGAGCACTGTGTAAGCACATAGCTTGATCTGATCCAGACCAAAGTAAATTAGGTGGTCTAAGAGGTGATTGTCACCAGGGACATCTTCCATCAATACCCCAACGAGTATGAAAGCATAATTGCCACTCTCTGTGAAAACTTAGACTCACTGGATGAGCCATGTAACATGGACTGTGGGAGAATATGCTGAAAGAATTGACAATGCCGATGAGTTTCTAGAGAGCTGCCTGCAGGGTTTTCATGATGGAAGTATCCAAGTGCAGCTTACTCTGCTTACTGCCATTAGTGAAGCTGTTTCTCAAGAAGTCATCAGAAACACAGGACGTAGTCCAACAGGTCTTGAGTTTGGCAACACAGGATTCTTATAATCCTGACCTTCAAGATTGGGGCTATTTATTGGTGCCTTCTCTCAACTGATCCTGTGACAGTCTTGTCTGACCTTATTGAGCCAACTGTGCTGGATTAACTAATCTGCCACATTGGTTCTTTGGCCTCTGTGTACCATAAGCGTCCCTATGCTTTTGTGGGAGGGAGTCATGGGATCCATCACAAGCATTTGCCAGTTCATCATGGCAGCACTGATGCAGGTGACATCCCTCTTGGCACCACCACTGCAATCAACCTGGAACAGCCTTAGGTTATTCCTTCTCAAGGTGACCTGTGGGGGATCTTTTAAATCTTGACCTTGGTCCCCGAGTCAGTGTGCCACAGGTGTCTTCCATGTAGATGGGAGCAGTGGAGCTTTTGGGAGGAGGACTTGACAGTCTGATGGGGCAATACTTTATCCCACCATCAGTGCCTGCCACCTTTGCTCCTTCACCTATTCCTGCAGTGGTCAGCAGTGGTTTAAATGATGTGTTTGAACTCTCCACAAGGATAGGCTTGGCACCTGATGGATACCTGGCTCCTAGGGCTGTCTGACTCCCTGCGGTAAAGGCTAAAGGTTTGGAGATTTCAGGAGCATTTACTCTTCGCCAAGGGCACGCCTATACGGAAATGAACTTCACCAACAAAGCTCTGCAAGGTATGACAGACATTGCAATTCAGCTTCACAAGAATAACTTTGGAGAACTGGAACCGTGGCTCAGCAGTTACAGTGCTTGCCTGGCATGCGCGAGGACGTAGGTTCCAACCCCAGCACCATATGTGCCATAAAGTGTCGGAGCAATGAAAAACTAAATAAGAATTTGATTCTCTCTCTTTTTCTCTCTCTCTTAAAAAAAAAACAATATTGATGTCTTGTTCTTCAGCTTCCTTGTCCCACTCAATTTGCTTTTTGTAGAAGATGGCAAAATGGAGCACCAGGTCTTCCCTTGCAACATGGAAGGATATTGAACAGAAATGAACTCCAAGGGATGCCATTTAAATGCTCATACTATTTCCAGCAAGTTGCAAAACAGCAAAGCTTATACTGTTGCCAAAAGAAATGTGGAAGGACAGGACATGCCGTTCCAACCCCTGAAGCTCACTAATGGCATTTGGATTTTGGCTGAGCTATGCATACAGCCAGGAAACCCCAATTATACGCTGTCACCGAAGTGTAGAGCACCTGCAGTTTCTCAATACATCTACCATGTCTACGACAGCATTTTGAAAACTAATAAGGCTAGTACACTCCAAAAAATTAAGTAAAATCTATCACATTTTAAATAATATTAATTTCATTTGCTGAGAGAAGGGATAATAAAAGTAGCGCCATTCTGAACAAGTGGAAACATCAGCTTGTCCCTCTTCAAAGAGCTCTTCTCATGAGAGGCTGCCATGGGAGAGCCTCTGAAGCTGGCAGCCACCTCTTTTAAGACACAGGTTTCATGACACCTGTTTAATAGACAGAAATGAACCTTTCCCATATTATTAGGGCAGACTTAAAAAAGCAAAGCAATGTAATTATCACAGAGACGAGAGAGAGCCAGCATCCCCATTACGGAGCTCAAGAGGAAGTCTCATCATTTTGCTGTTTCATATTTCACAGGAGTAAAATAAAGATTGGCCGACTATTTATAAATCAACAGAGCGGCTGTGCAACATTTTGTTCTTGCTCTCAGGAAGAGATTTACAACTCAGTGTGTGAAAGCTGGTCCTTCCAGGAAGGGGAAGAGTCACTTGTGACCTTGAAATACTGTGAACTAAAGACTGTCAAGTGTCTGACTTCAAGCCTATTCCCCACACTGCTGCCAGGGCTCTTCCTGAATCCTTGTCTTGTCCTGTCCCTTTTTTGAGTTAGATCTACCATTGTTATCATCTATAGAAGTTGAAAGTGCATAGAAACCAAAAATGGGGAATTCATTGAGGAATCTCACAGCCTTGCCTTAGAGACATTTTTAGAGAAAATGGGTTCTGAGTACCGTGGAGCAACCTGGAAGTCCTGACCCTCAGCCTCACATCTGCTCCTTTTTGTGACTTGTCACATTCCTCCTCACAGTTGGGCTGTGTGTCCTTCTGCGTCCTGTGGTAGGAAACATGTCTGCCCAGAACTTCTAATGATGTTACAGATTCGGCCATGGAGAGGTGATTTTCTCCCTGTTCTTTTCTTCTTTTGTAGTGGTTAAGAGCATGGTGGATTCCCTCTCATTCTTTATGGTTTAGCTTAAGTATTGCCTTCCCTGAGCCCTCCCCACCTACTCTGTCAAAGCACTTGTCCCACTGCATGCAATGTGCCCAAGTCTCCCACAAGACTATAAACACCGTGAGGGAAAGAATATATTCTTTTTCTCTTCGTATTCTCAGTACTAGCTGCACAAATATATGTTAAAGAGATTCATGAGTTTGAATGAATAGATGAATGACTTAGTGACGCTCTCTAAGTTCACCGGTGAACTGACCTGATTTCTGTGTATGTTCCAGTGCTAGTTTTTGAACTTTGTCTATTTTCATCAAACTCTTTTTCAGGTCTAGTCCAGGCAACAGCCACCCCTGACATCCTTCCACCCTTTAAACCACATGTTGTTTGAAGATTTACAGATGTGAGAAATGGTCAGCAGAAATGGAAAGGGGCTGGATTTTGGAGTTGGGCAAAACTAGGTTCTAATTTTTGCTCAACCATTTTCTAGTTATGAGACTTTCAGCAAGTCACTCTGAGCTTGAGTTTCCTGATCTGAAAAGCGGATAAATAATACTTATCCTCCCTACTGAGACTCTGAGATAACACATAACATCTAACACAATGCCAAGAATGGAGCAGGCTCTGAAGATATGTGTTTCCCTTCTTCTTCTTGTGTGTGTGTTCTGAACGTGTATGTGTCTATATATGTGAGTCTTTTCTCATGTCCATGGGTGTTTTTATCTTGGTGTGTGGATGGAATGGATCATGAAGGGAGGAATGAAAAGGCGATTTGAGTCATCTGCCTTTGTGTATTTAAACAGAGTTGCTTAGGGCTTATCCACCTGGGAGTACAAGATCACACAAATAATAGTACCTCAGATGCCATCACATCCTGCCTGCCTGTGTAATTCAGGACCTCAGCCTCTTAAATCTCACTCTCAGATGTTTCTGGGAATCCTCAGAGAGTTTGAGTTTAAAAAGACACTTCTCATCTGCTTACTGGCTTTACATTTTATGGAGTCTCTTGAGAGGAGAATCTCACTGCAGCCAGGGACAGTGCCCTTCATCCAGCCTACCTTAACCCCATTTGGTGGCAAAGCTATGATCTCTGCCAAAGGCATTGTCTCCTGATGCTTCTGTGGTTGCTGGTCCTTGAGTTGACACAGCATTCCCAGGAGTCTTCCCTGAGCCACAACTGTACTGTGTTTTACCTGCAGAATTCTGCCCACTTGGCCATACCTCGCTGACCAGGTATTGTCCATGAGCACCACCAGTGTCCCCCACCATGCCCCAGCCTGGTCTCAGTGATGCATGTAAACTTCCTCCACACAGATTTTTGTCTGTCTCCACACGGACCCCTCTCAGGGACTAAAGAAGTCCACAGTTAGTCCTGCTGGGTGATTCACTATCCTCCATTTCTTCCTGGGGGTGGTAGAACTTATCCTTTGCCCTTGCTCAGTAGCCAAGATCTTTGCGCTCACAGGGAGGCATCCGTCACATCGCTGACAAGCAAGAGGTACATCCTGAGGTTCCCGGCACTGGAGACACTGATGCTGGATGACAACAAACTGTCCAACCCCAACTGCTTTGCCAGCCTGGCAGGGCTCAGGAGGTAAAGCCACAAGCCTGCCTCCTCAAGGCCCACCCTATCTCACCCCAGCCGTGCTCATGCCCTGAGTGCTGCTCTGTAAGCCAGATGGCCTGGTTCCTCCATTTATTTCTGCTGTGTGTCCATGGGTAAGTGATGTCCCCCCCTCTGAGCTTTAGCTCATCATAAAATTTGGGCATCAGTAAGAACACTTCTGACCATGTGATCAGATGAGAAACAGCAAAGAGAAAGGAGGGTAGGAGGAGATAATACCCAAGACAGCATCCTGATCCAAAGGAGGAGGAGGAAGAAAAAAAAAATCAGAATCGGAAAGAGATGTTTAACTGCTGAATTCTACTTATTTGGTTGAAATAAAGAAAATGATAGCATTTAAATGGCTAAGTTTAGGATCCTGGGAAATTTCCTTTGGATTCAGCTACCATTTACTGACTATGACTTTGTGCTAGGCCATTTACATATTATCTCATTTATCTTCACAAGAACCTTGGGGGGTTAATAAATATCCCCGTTTAGAGATAGGGATGTTGAGGCCCAGAGAGGTTAAGTCACTGGCTCAAGGTCACACAAGAGAATGTGGTCTCCAAGCCTGATTCCCTGTTCTTTCCCTAAGTTGCTCAGTGATTATCCCTGAGGTATCTTTATTGCTGTGATTCTGTATTCACTTTCCTTAATTGAAGACTGAAGAAGTTAAGCCTGGACCAAAACAGGATTTTCCGGATCCCGTACCTACAGCAGGTTCAGCTCCGTGATGGATCAGGGGACTGGGTTGGAGACAGGTCAAGTCCCCGAAAAGAGTCCCAATCCACGCTGCCGCCCAAGTCATGGATATTTGAGCCCTCAGATGAGCAACCGGACTATACTGTACTACCCATGAAAAAGGACGTTGACCGGACAGGTGAGTGATGTCCTTTGTTCCAGTTGCTAGCACTGTGATGGGAGTCAACTTCTGGGAGTTTATCCTGAAAGTCTGTGGTTCCCTGGGGAACTACTGCATTGAAACTGAAGTATTCAATAACTTGAACTATTTCAATGACTCCCTAACTGGTTCTGTCAGTTAAGGTGCTTTTAAAATCTAATTAAAAGTGAAGAATTTTTTAAAAATCTCAAATAACAAAATACTCAGAAGTAAGCCTTTCCAGGAATGGTGAATTCTATGGTATGTCAACATTCTCAAAGGACTCACGACTTCCCTTCCATTCTTAGCGAGCTCATTTGTCCTTTTACCACAGTCCAAGAATCATACCTGTGTGGGAGAGTTCAGAGGCAAAAAAGAAACGAAAACTATTATAAACCAAAGTCCCTTTAATATCAGGGTATATTTCTGGATTATATATTTTGTTCCACTGATCTAATTATTTGTTACTGCACCACTACCATTCTGTTTGTTTTTTACTTTTCTTCTAAATTGAGGAAAATAACTTGTTTTGGGTAAAATATGGAGATATTGTGTAGGGCTTGAATTTTTACATACGTCCTTTTGTCCACTACACATATTAAAGTGCAGAACATTTCCAGGGTCCCTTCCAGTCAGTACCTCCTCCAATTCTAGCCACCATTCTGACTTCTGTAACCATAGATTAATTTTCCCTGATTTGAAATGCACGTATATGGAGTTGTAAAATACGTGGTTTTTAATGACCACTGGTAGTATGCGCCTCCATGAACCCAAGGGTTCTTCTTTTGTGCCCTTCTGTGAGAACCAGCTGTTCTTTTCATTCCAATCTTTCCTCAGATTGCCTAAAGTAATGCATCTCGTTTTATATTTTTAATGGTTATCCTAAGATCTCATCCACACTTTCAAACTCAATCAGTAACTAGAATCAACCAAATGTAAGTCTTCCCTTTAATAAGAAAATCTTAATGTGCATTTATCTGCTCCACTCCAGCCCCTTTGCTTCCGATAACATAAATAACCCTAACAATAATTTAGATTGGTTTTAATTTTTAAATTATACATCCACTATTATTTATTTGAGAGATTGAGTTGTTTAACTTCTTTCTTGCCAAAGCTGCTTGTATCTCAAAGTTTCCTCTTCCTTAGATTATTTTATGTTTAATTCAGGAGCAGAGTTGAGCTAATCATGCAACTCAGGTCATAGCACAGGGTGATTATTAGTCTGCAAAGCTCTTCTTGCCCTCTTATTTGTTTCTCCTTCATCCTACATCCCTACTTCCCTTTCCCATTTTCATATAATTATCTGCTTTTGTCATAGATATATTTTCCCAAACATATGTATCTTTGTAAAATATTTTGTGTGTAATGCAAATTAATGTAATGGTTATGCGCTATTGGGTTCATTCTGCTGCGTGATTTTTTAACTCAACACTGTTTTTAAGCTCCTTCTTTGCTACTGTCTGCCCATGCAGTCACATTCTGATAAAGTAGGGGTTAAGACTGCATATAAATTTTTGGACCAAACTCAGTCCATAACACCAAATCTATCAAACTTTACCTTGTGGTTAGTGTTTGGGTTCTTACTTAAGAAATATTTCCCTTTCTCAGTGTCCCAAAGAGCTTCCTATTCTAAGTTGCTTTTCATTTTGTTGTTTGATTATTTACTTAAAATAGGGTTTTTCCGAGTCCCAGACCATTCCAAATTATCTTTATTTGTTATACTTGAACACTAGTTTGGTTGAATAATGAATTCTGGCTTTAAGATAGTTTTCACTTAAAACTGAAGCTATTACTTCCCCTCCCTCTAGGTCCATTGTTGCCATTGAAAAATTCTGTTTCAGTCTGATTTTCCTTTTTGGCACACTACAGATTGAACCCAGGGCTAGGCAGGTGCTCTACCACTGAGCCATATCCCCAACCCTGATACTCATTTCTTTATAGGAAACCTGTTTTGCTCTTTGTAAGCTCTTTTGAAGATTTCCTTTTAATCCTTTGGAAATTTTACCAAGAAGGTTCTAGGTGTGCAATACTTTTCATTTATCCTGGGAGGTACTTTGAGAGTTCTTTCAAAGATGTCTGGTTTCAGTATGGAGGTACCTCAAAAGACTAGGCATGGGGGGCTGGAGCCATGGCTCGGGCGGTTATGGCACTTGCCCTGCATGCGCAAGTATGCGAGTTCGAATCCTAGCACCTAGCACCACGTACACAACAAGGTCTCAGAGCAATGAAGGCCACATGAAAAACTAAATAAAAATAATTTCTTTTTCCCTCTCTCTCTCTCACTGTCCCTCTCTCTTAAAAAAAAAAAAAAAAAGATAGGCATGGAACCACCATATAACCCCGAAATACCACTCCTCAGTATTTATCCTAAAGAATGAAAGTCATTATAGTGATATTTGCATACCCATGTTTATAGCAGCACAACTGCCAATAGCCAAACTATGGAACCAACCTAGGTGTCTATCAACAGATGAAAAGATAAAGAAAATGTGGTATACAGCCACAATGGAATTTCATTCAACTATAAAGAAAACTGAAATTATATAATTTGCAGGTAAATAAGTTGGAAATAAAAGCCATTATTAAGTGAAATAAGTGAAACTCAGAATGTTAAAGATCTTATGTTTTCTTTCATATGTGGAAACTAGAGAGGAAAAAGGCAGGGTGTGATCTAATGAAAAGTAAAGGGAAATCATAGAGAAAAGGACCGGGGAATGGAAGATGGGGAGGGAGGGAGGAAATGGTGAGGAGTGATGTTGGCCAAAGTGTATTATTATATTGCGTGCATGTACAAATATGTAAAAGCATCACATCATTATGTACAACTATAATGCACCCATAAAATAATGGGGGGAGGGGGGAAGATGAGTGGTTTCCTTCATCTTGGAGTAGATCTTTTTATTTCCCTCTTGATATTCTCCATATAGTGTTCTTCTGAAATTCCCTCGGATTCCACAAGTTTTGGCCTATCTTCTCTTCCTCTTTTCAATCATACTTTAAATTTGTTTGCCTTTTTGTATTGAATTCTGAGAGTCTCTTAGCTCCATTTTCCATTTTATGAATTAGCTCTTCAGCTGGGTCTGTTCTTGTATCCAGCATATTTAATTAATTGGTCTTTTATTGGATTACCATATTTTATATTTACAAAATTGCGAGTAGCTTCATTTCCACAACAACCTACTTTTATTTTAGAAATGGAATAGTTTTTCAAATTTCTCAGAGGATACTGATTATTCTATTTTAAAGCTTTTACTCCTTTCATTAAATTATCTGGGGCTTTTTCAGTGCTAATTCTGGCTGTATTTTGTGACCTTTTTTTCATAACATTAATTTCCTCAAATATTTGGAGATCCTTGATTGTTCCTTTTTTCACATGACAATCTTAGAAGCTTAGAATGTGGGTTCTGATGTCCGGAGTTGCACTTGATGATTGTGGGGAGGAGCACATTCAGGCACAGTGTTCTGTAGTCCATCTTTCTAGAAGGGGTGCTCTCTGTTTCTCCAAGGGATCATTGCTTAGTACCCACAGTTGCCACCATGGCCCGTCCCCCTGCCAACTCCAGCTTTGTTCATTGCACAAACCTTTATTTCCCACATGGCTTGCAGACTCTCATCTATTTTACCTCTTATTATTTATTTCCATGTGACCTTTCTCATTATAATATCATTAATGTGGGGAAGGATCCTATTCAGCAGGGTGAAGGCAAGAGACACCTACACAGGATCCAGTCTGAGCAGATCATTCATTCAGGTGAACTCATCTATTTATTGGCTCACCTTAGTCAGGTGGTCCCAAGAAAGTAATCTTTCCACATCCTCCTCCTTTGGACCATACTGCTGACTGCATTTGGCTGTCTCCAGAATTCACTGACTTAACATGATGAATTCTACTAATTCTACTAATTTCTACTAACATGACAGAGGATATTTTCAAGTCATCTGACAGGATGCTTTTTATATACATATCTCTCTTCTAAGACATCTAGTTAGCTTTCTGCTCAGTATAGACTCTCTAATAGCTCCGAGGCCAGAAAGAGCTTGCGTGCTGCAAAATCAGAAATAAGGTCAGTGTGGCTGAAGTACAGTGAGGGAGGGAGAGCGTAGCATGGGAGAAGCAGGTGGAGGACTGACCATGTGGGGCCTCTGGGGCTGGGTGAAGAAGTTTGGATTTTGCTCTAGTGCAAAGGGACGTATTTCCTGATGGATGTCACAGCTGCTCCTTTTCCCAGTTAGCACTGGAACTGGTCTAGAGGGTATTCTGCTGTATGTAGGGTGGGGCAGATGTAGACCCTGTCAGCGCTCTTACCAACCTTCACTCTGTTCCTTTTTTGTTTCAGAGGTTGTGTTCTCATCTTACCCAGGATTTTCAACCTCAGAGGTAGGAACTGCCTGATTTATATTTGTGTACTTGAGTTAGAACAGCAATTTTATTTATTTATTTATTTAATTGCAATCATGGGGATTTAAACCCAGGGCCTCACATATGCTAAGTAAGCATTCCTCCACTGAGCTACATCCCTAGCCCAAGAATGTTAATTTTAATAGACAAAAACAAATGTTACTAGATTCATGAAAGCCAATATTCAGGAGATAAGAAGGAATCAGGTTTATTCAAGGGCCAGTACCTTGGAAGATGGGGGCAGGGTGGGGCATTACCCTCAAAGTTCCATCTTGGAACTGAAGGGCACAAAGTGCTTTCATAGGCAGGGAAATGAGATACAGTGAGACAATAGGTAAGAACTCTAAGTGCTGAGCCAGGTCTTTGCCATCCAGGGCACGTCTCTCTTTTCTTTTTCCCATTAAGCAGAACATCACAGTGGACCTCAGCCTATGAGACAGGTTCCTACATTTTCTTAAAACAGTATTCTTTCCTGTAAGTTAAACCTCAGAGTAATTGAAATGCTTTGTGTTAGTTGATGTGTAAGACTGGAGACTAAGGAAGGGATGACAAAGATCCACAGATGTTCTGGATTCTGTATTCTAAAGAAAGATTATTTAACAGTTTACATCTTAACCATTTAGGTGGGGCTTCTCTTTAGAATTCAAAATGCTGGGCAAAAAGGAGGGGGCATAACACTTGCAAAAGGTCTAGGGATAGAAAACAACCTTGCAGCAGGGCACCAGGGGAGACAAAACTAAATCTGCCAAAGATACCTCTATTTTTACATTAGCAAAACTGTCACCACATTCCACTCTGCCCTCTTAGAGATTCATGATGAGGTTACACAGAGAGAGGAGTCATATGCATTTCCAAACAGTATCAATAATTTTTGTTTTACTCTCACCCATGACTGGTGTTCCATTTGTATGGCTTTACAAATTGACCCAAGGACACAAAATACTTGGACCAAAGTGGGCTTTGCAAACATTTATGAATGAACAAGCAAAAATGGAACATTTGCCCAAGATTACACAGTATATAGAGCTCAGAGCAGCATTTAGTTCATCCCACCTGTTAACCCAAAATTTACCCCATACTATCTTTTGATCTCATGTAATTCAAGGAATCAGTGAACTGAGTTAGGCACAGGTAATCTAGCAGTTTCGTTTTGCTGCCTGATCAAATATGTAGGCCCTGAGGCAAACTGAGTTGTACAGGGAGACCATGACCCCCAAGTGACTCAGATGTACCAGGCCACATTCAGACCCCAAGGCCTGACTCAAGTCATTCGGGACTTAACTGTTGTTTCATCCTTGAATAAAGGACCTCCGCTGTGGGGTGGGGACTGGCCCATCAGACAGGTGTTCAAGGTTCAAGTCACTCCTGCTCTCCCTCTCTTCACTATTGTAAAGCCCCTTAACAATGCAAGAGGCCTTTGCCTTCTGGAGAGATATCAGCCTAGCTGCACAGAAAGGCCAATTTAGGTTAAGCTGCTGTAGGGCAGAGGGTGGGCGGTGAGGCAGAGTACCTATAATGTTGGCAGGCCCCAGAGAACTTCAGACTGGGTGCTGGAGAATTAGCTCACCGTGTGACCTCAGAGAACTTAGAGCCAGAATTCTAGGTCCTTGGTGACATCTGCCCTTATGACCTTGGAAGTCTCTTTGGCCAAGTCCCTCTACAAAGGTTGTTCATTTCACCACACTCCATAGGAATTGGCCATTGGCAACCTCAACTTCTTTGTCATTAAGGCACTTGACTTTGATTTTTTTTCCTTCTAAGACAACCAAGGTATGTTCACTTCCACCCATATTCGAGATTCTTCCTGTGAAGTCCCTGAAGGCCAGGAACCAGACACTGGCCCCACCTTTCCCGGAGCTGAGGTACCTTAGCCTGGCCTACAACAAGGTGACTGTTTCTCTACCTGCTTCCTCAGACAAAGATGGGAAGTGGGATGGATGGGAGCCTGAAGGCCAGTCTTCAATTCCCTGTACACCTTTGGTCCTACAATCCTTCAATTCCCAGGAATTCTCAAGGTGGGGAAAGTGGACGGAGTGCAGCCCAGCCAGGAATCCATTTATACAGTCACAGATGTATGTTTAGCCTTACCATGTGCCCCTGCGCTAGGCATTTGGGGCTATAACTGTGGAAACAAAGTCTTGACCTCTGATGTTTTGGAGCTTGTCATCTGTAGGGAAGACAGACATTGAACAATCAGTATAATAATGAATATAAGCATGCGTAGTGTCATAAAGAAATTCACAGTGCTGTGAAGTAATTATATGATGAGGGAGGACAAACTAATATTTGGGATCAGGGAATTGTCTCCAGGAAAAGCAGTTTTTAAGCTAAGATCTGAGTAAGTATAGTCAAGTGAAGGGGCAGGGAACATGAGATATAAATCCACAGGACAAGTTTCATATGTTTTCCCAATATTCAAGTTCCCTACCACTCAGCTACACTCCAACTTGTGATTTATTTTCATTCAGTTAAAATATTTTTAATTTTTCTTGTGATCTTATCTTTGACTTATGGGTTATTTAGAAGTCAGTTAATTAATTCAAAATTTAGATTTGTTGATTTCCAGTTTGATTCTCTTGTGGTTAGATAACATGATCTGTAAGAGTTCTTCCTTTGGACATCTATTGTAAATTGTTTATGGTCCTCTCGATGGTGTATCTTGGGGAACGTCTCATTGCGCTTGAAAAACTGCGTTTTGCAGAATGAGGCTTTGTGTGGTAAATGCCTGTTGGGTGGGTAAGTGGCTCAGATCTTTTCTGTGCTCTTTGTCCATTTGTTCATCAGTTACTGAGGACAGTGTGTTAAAAATCTCTGCTCATGGTTGTGAATTTGTTTTTGTTTGCTTGCTTGCTTTTATCTTTTCCCTTTAATTCTGTCATTATTTTTCCCCAGGTGTTTTGAAATCTCTTATCAGGTCCATGTACATTTAGAATTGTTATGTCCATCTAATACCGGGATCTTTTTCATTATCAATTATCTCCCTGTCTTTAATAATACTCCCCTTTTTTTTTCCTTAAAGAGAGAGAGGGTCGGGGAGAGGAAGAGAGAGAGAGAGAGAGAGAGAGAGAGAGAATCACCTTTATTTGTTTATTCTTCTAGCCTTTGTTTCTCCGAGACTTCCTTATGTACGTGGTGCTGGGGTTTGAACCCGGGTCCTTACACATGCCAGGCAAGCGCTCCAGCTGCTGAGCCTCCGCTTCAGCCCCAGCACTCCCTGTCTTGATGTCTGTTTTGCCTGATTTTCATACAGCTTCACAGCTTTCTCAAGCTACTGGCATGGTATACTCCGAGCTTGTACTTTGCGCCTGTGTCTGTGTGTGTGAAGTACATCTGTTTTAGACTGCAGGGAACTGGTCCTTGCTGAGTAGCCAGTGTTTTCCGGGTATCCCTGCTCTGTCCTTGGCTTTCAGCTTCCCTGTGTGCCCACACCCAGAGGGCAGTCTCTCCACGCTTGCTCTTCCCCTGCAGGAGACCCTCTTGCTTGTGACCTTACCTAGTGCTTTCCAGCTTGAGGGACTGGGCTCCAGTACGTGCCTTTCTCAGTGTTTCTGCCCATTTCCCAGCAGTAGGAGATCTGTACTATACAGGTCCCACGTGGGTTTCCTGCTCCTACCTCAGGACTGGTGAGATTTTAATCCCTACCCCCAGATGCTGCTGTCCTTCCTCAGCAACCCAAGGATCTTGTTCCCAGGGTGAAGGGCTGGGGTGGCAGCGTCTCTCCTCAGGTCTCTCCACACAGAAGCTTTCTACAGTCATCTTACTCACACTAGGTGGGAGGGGGGACCCCCTGTGAGCCGCAGCACCCAGGGCTCCAACTCTTACTCCAGATAACAGTTGGCCATTAGCAGTTCATTAAACTGTTTAGCCAATTTCTTTAAATGCTTACATGGCACTCCCATCTGCCACATCCTGTCACAGGTGAGCCAGTGTCCATGTCCCGTCCCTCCTGAGAGATGCCAGGCTTCCCTTAGTTTTCAGGCCATAGGACTGCGCTGATACAGTAGCTTCCTGTTGGCCTCAAGCAAAGTTCTGTTGTTGCAGGTCACTCAGTTTTTTCCTGTCGTCAGTGTTGGAGCAGCACTCTTCCTTTTTTTTTTTTTTTTTTACATTTTCACCTGAGGTTGTAAATAGTGTCTTTCTTTATAACAGTTGCTGCCTAACATGTTATAGATCTTTTTGTTTATCATTAGTTATCTATGACTAGGCTGTAAGTTTACTGAGGGTCAGTTTGTTTTTCTAATATTTTATATCCTCAGCATCTATAGTATTATCTGATACACTACAGGTGCTCAGTAAGTTTACCAGATGAACATTTTGATCACATCAAGGAATATATCTACCTGGGTTGAAATTAATATTCAAATAAAGTTACACATTTTAACACCAATTCTCCTTTCCAGCAGAACTTACACATATAGAACATTGACTCTGAAATCCAGGAATTTTGTATCGGAAGTGAAATAATCACTTTCACTCAACCTTTAACTAATATTTACTTAGTTCATAGATTAGACATTATTATATTCTCCTTAACCCAATGACATTGGGCAGAAATCTAAAGTTATAATTGGAACCTGAATGTATATTCAGGGCCATTCAACTCCACTGTAAGGGAACAGGCCAGCCTGGTGACCAGGTTATGCTCACCAAGACAGCCAGAATCCTAAATCCTTACCTTTCAGTTGGGTTTAATTTCACAGAAAATAGGACACACCTGCCCTGGGTTTCATTCACCTTTCTATCAATTTTGACTATAGCTTTCTTCATCTTGTGTAATCACCTGATTTGGATGGAGGGAATTTTTCTTCCTGACAGAATTCATTTCAGTTCTCCATTCCCTATTCTATAAAGGCTGTCTCCTGGCCACCTGGTTTGCACACAGGGGACCACCACATACCTCACACTCTTTTAGGTTCATCCTCCTCCTCTGGAGTCTAGATCATAGGTCAGCAAAGACGTTACTCTGTGGCAACAGTTCAGCTCTGCCCTTATAGCACAAAAGGCAATATGTAGACGAAGGAGAAACAGTGTTCTAGTGACACTTGATTAAACAAGTGACTGAATTTGCCAACCCAGGTCTTGGTGTAGCCTATGTGCTAGGATAAGAGTGGCTTTTACATTTTTAAATGGTTGAAAAAACTAAAAGACATGTTAAAATTATATGAAACTCAGATTTCAGAATCCATAAGTAAAATTTTATTGGAAAAGGGATTCTACATCACTGTGTTTATGAACTTTCCAGGGCTGCGTAGGGGCTACAACAGCAGAGCTGAGTATTGCAACAGAGACCATATGCTCTGCAGAGCATAAAACAGTTACTGTCTGGCCCTTGACAGGAAAGCTTTACTGACCTGTGGTCTACAAGATCAAATGTTTGACTCCCTGAAGGCCCTCTCCTAGTCCCTTTCTCCTCTTATACTTTTCACCTAGGGATGGCTTCAGATATCCAGTGGCCCATGCACAGTGACTCACACGTTTAAAACTCCAGTGCAGACCTTTCCCCTGTATTCCAGTGTATATAACTGCCTACTTGACATATCTATTTGGAGGTCTCAAAGGTACCTCCAAAATGCACAATCCAAGCGAAAGAATGATCTTTCTGCTCAAATTTTATGTTCTTCCATAGTCCCCATGTTAGTGGATAGCTCCATCATCCATCTGATGATTCAAGTCAGAATAGTGGTCATCCTTGGTACTTCTGACTACATCCTCCCCACCATCTGCATGTCTAATCAATCAACAAGTCTTGTCAATTTAGGTCCTCATATTTCCAGGTTCATCTAATGGCTTCGCCAAGGACTAAAATCCTTAGCATTAGTCTGGATTTACTTGTGTCTCATCCCCAGCACCTGCTTTCTCTCTGCTTCTAGCCGCAGTAAGCCACCTTTAAATTCCTCTTAACAGATGCAGGCCTCTCACACACTGTTCTCTTTCTGTGGAAACTTCCTATCTTTAAAGTAACACTAGCTGCTGCAACAAACATAAACAGCTCAATCACATAACACAATAAAAGTTTATTTCTTACTTTTGCAAAGTCCACTGTGGATAATCCTGGTCGGCAAGTGGTGACCTTCTACGTGATCATCCAGAGACCCAGGGCCCCTCTGGCTGTGGTTGTGCCATCGTGTAGGGTCTTAGGGTCCCTTCTTGGATCCTGTGTATCTGGTGGGTAAATGGTTGGGTGGTGGGGAGTGTGGGAAGTGAAGTAGAGGACATGCAGGAGGCTTTGGTGTGGGCTGTGTCTGGAAGTAGCATGTATGACTTGTGCCCACACTGCATTGGCTATAACTCAGTCACATGACCACACCGAGGGGGCCGAGAAGCTAGGAGACAGGCTAGCTGTGGGCTGGGGAGAGGAAATGATTTTGATTAGCATAAAAGTATCTCTGCCATATCCTCCATCCTCCACCACCTTCACTAATTCCCTCCTACCGCTCCATAGGTCTCAGGGACACCTTCCCTCACCCCCTCTGACTGGGTGAGATCTGACCCTAGTACTTCACAATAATAAGTCTCCTCTCCTTCGTGTTACTGTTCCGTTGGTGCTGGTTTCTCAGTAGAGCACTCCTTGAGGACAAGCTTCATTTCTGTCTTGCTCATTCCCATCACAGTACTTGGCATATGGTGGGTATTCAGTAAATATTTGTGGTTGAATGAATAAAAATGAACAAGAATGAATAAGTTAATTGCCCAGTGGAAAGTGTCATCCGGTGAGGCTCCAGAGGATCTCAACTCAAGCGCCCTCCCACTTCCAGCCTGGGAAACAGTGCTTTCTATGCACCCTCCATCCAACCCAACACCTTTTGGTGTGTCCTGGGACCTGAGAAGCCGCTGCTCTAGTCCTGGTCACTCTGATACTGATGGCCATGACTCTGCCCCGCTACTAGTAGATAGTCTCCCTGAGATAGTCCCCATGTGTTCTGCCACTCCGCTCAATAGGGATTGTGTAATTTTATCCTGCTGAGGGGGTAGTTTGGCCAATCGCCACCTTCATGTGTAGAGCAGCCTCTGGGCCCCAAACATCCATGAGATGTCCCTTACACTGCCTCTGCTTATCCTTTAGTTGGGTGGATTCTCCTGACACCCTGCCCTCTGCCCTCTCCAGAGCAGTTCCTAGGACTGGCCTGAGGAAAGAAGCCCTCAGGAGTGCTGCCGACAGACTGATGGGGGTGTAGAGGTTCACCTCGAAGGTGAAGGGTCAGACAGATTGTATACTGAAAACAGAATCAGCCCTGCCATCCTTCCAGACTCTGTGAAACAAGTGCTCCATGTATTTGTTCGTTCTCTATTTTAAGAAGGAGAGAGGGAGAGAGAGAATCAACTTTGTTTAGTTTTTCATCTGGCCGTTTTTGCTCTGACATTTAGTTGTGTATGTGGTGCTGGGGTTTGGACCCAGGTCCTCATGCTTGCCAGGAAAGCACTGCAATTGCTGAGTCACTGCTCCAGTACTCATGTATTTGTTCTTATTATTTGTCGCTGATCTCCCTAATACTTGATATGGGCTACATAATCCAATATGAAAAGGAGGGGAAAATTCATAATTCTTAAACATGAAACAGTGATGGTGGAATTTTAAGACAGGAGGGCGAGGTATTCTGAGCATGAGCAGTTGATATTCCAAGGACAAGGCACTCCCAGAGAGAGCCCCACCCTCAGCAGCAGCTCTTCCTGGCCGCACCCCCTTCCTAGTAAGCATCTGTTCCTGCAGTGTGGGGCCTCACTGCAGGAGGGTGGTTCCTCTTAATGGTCTCTCCTGCATTTGTTACAGATCGCAAGGGAGGATGCTGTTCTGCCAGTAGCTCTCTTTCCATCTCTCTGTGAGCTCATCTTTCATAACAACCCTCTGGTGGCCCACACACGAGGTACGGCCCACACACTTGCCCTGCAGCTCGGTGTCAAGGAGCAGTGCCCTCAGCTCATGGATGCCAGGCCCAGCCTCTGCTCAGTGTTTGTGTGGACAAGACTCCCAGTGTGTCAGGAAGTGGAGAACATACGCAGCAACACTGCTGAACTCCTGGTCTTTACTGGGATATCTAGGAACTGTCTGATGCTGGCATTATTGTCCCCATGGACTTTGGTGGGAACTGAAGTTCAGGGAGGTTCATGATCTGCCCAGGGTTACACAGCAAGAAAGAGTTGGAAATCAAATACTGAATTATCTAGGTCTTGCGTGAGCTCTGTAAGCTACACCCTGCTTTGCAGAGTAGGTCTGTTGTGACCTCACTTTCCACTTCCCGTCTGGGGACGGCTGTGGGCCAAACTGCAGCCCTCCCTTCCCACAGCATGCTGAATGCAGCAGTGCTGCCTCCCAGCGGAGCCCACTGTCCAAGATGTGGCAGCTGGAGGCTTGCTGGCCTTGAGCTTGGAGTGACACTAGTGGAGTCCTAATCCTTGCTCCACACTCTGTCACCTTGGGAAAATGCTGTGCCTCGCTTTACTTGCCTACTGAATGGGAATAATATGGTACCTACCTCCTAGATAAGAGAATGCAGTAAGTTACATTAATACCCATAAAGCAAGTTAAACCGTGCCTGCCACAGCAAGGCCCAGTACCTGTTGGCTAATGGTCATCTTATTTTCCCATCATGGCACAAGGAGTCCCTCCACTGCTAAAGAGCTTCCTCCAAGAGCGACTGGGGATCCATTTAATTCGAAGGAAAGTGGTAAAGGCTAAGCATCGTATTTTGATGCCTCGGAAGGAATCGCGGAAGGTAAGTCTTCAGGTCAGGACCTCCAGCCACAGAGGAGGTGTAGCCTGTTTGAATGCACTCAGACTCGACTGGCAGCAGAGCTGCTCTCTCCCACATGCCTGGAACCCGACACTGGATACAGGACTACCGCCTCCCAGCCTTGCTCTGTTGAATACAGATAGAATCAGGAGGGACAAGACAGTCAAGAGAGACCCCAAAAAAAGTAGGAAGGAGCCTTGGAGACCACTGATCGGTGACTCCCTCGTTTTACAGAGAAAGTAAAGCCCAGAAAGGGAGAAGCAGGGAGAAAATAGCCTTGAAAGTAGAGGGCCTGGCTCTGTCACTTTCCATAGCTGCCTGATCCTGGGCAAGAGTTTCAAACTGAGCTTCAGGTTTCTCAACTCTGAAACCTCCCCAAAACTGCCCTTGTGCCTAGACAGGGGCAGGGGAAAGTGGAGAACCTGCTGGGGCGGGCCTGTGGTCCAGAAGTGGCATGGGCCCTTTGCTTGTGAGAACACAAGTGGAAGGTGGAACAGCTACTCCATGTCAGGCAGTCCAGCCCAGCAGCGGAGCAGGGCCCAGGGCCCATCAACCTCTGACAAATGGTGGCATTGCATGTCTAAGGCACCAACACCTAGTGATGCCTGTTCTCCTGTGGCATGGGTTTTTGACTCTGTGTCCCTTAGGCTTCAAGTCAAAATATTGAGGTTTTACCTATTTCAAAAAGGAAATTTTTTCTTTTCTTTTTTTGGTACTGGGGATTGAACCAGGGACACTGAACTAGATCCCCAGTCCTTTTTAAATTTTTTATTTTGAGACAGGGGCTCCCTAAGTTGCTAAGGCTGGCCCCCAGCTTGCAATCCTCCTGCCTCAGCCCCTTGAGTCACTGGGATTAAAGGTGTGTACCAATATGTTTTCTTAGAGAAATTTATTTATAAAAGAGACATCCTTCATACTCGTAGTCTGTTGAGAACCTCTGCATACATCATCCCACTTGGAAGAACTCTGCAATACAGGCAGGGCAGGAACTCACTCTCTCTTTCACCGTACGAAATGGAAGTGCTAGAACTATGTTTCAGCTCAGATGTTCCTGACTTCAGTGCTTGGGATCTTTCTACCACACTACTCAGTTTGTAAAAGTACACAAATAAGTGGATGAGATATCTTGGACAAAGAATATAAACAACCCACCATGTAACAGGGAGAGGAGGAACACAGGGGGCTTTCGATTTGAGACAGAGGAGGAGAGGATGGTGACAGGCAATTTGCTAATTAAGGAAACAGAACATTTCAATGGGTAGGAAATTATTTCCTTGGTCCTAAGCCCTATGAGAGATTTGCCTTTTGGGTCTTTATATAAGGTATACAGACCTGGGGCTGCCACCTTTGAGAAAATGCAGACTATCCCACAAATTCCTCCAAGGAATCCTTGGGGAAAGTCAAGGGAATGGTGGTAAACCTTGATTTGAAGAATGAGGCCACGAGAGCAGGGATGCACAAGGCCCAGAGACTAGGCTGAAGTTACAAAGTCCAGGCTTGCCACTGAGTCACTCTGTGACTTTGGTCAAGTCATTTTGCCTCTGAGTCCCAGTTTCCTCATCTGCAAACTGAGGCGAATCACTCCCTGGGTGGTTCTGAGGTGTAGACTATAGAGCACCTAGCAAATGCCCAGCAAGTGTGGTCCCTGTACCTCACCTGAGTCCTTAACCAGTGCTCTGACCACTGTATGAATGGCCAGAGACTGGTGAGGCTCAGGGGCACAGACTTCTGACTACAGAGCAAATTCAATCCAGCCTCTCTTCCATGGCAGGTGAAAACCCAAGTCCGTAAGGTGCCAAAGCAGTCTCTGATGCCCCATCACCAAACCATGGCCACAGTCGAGTCTCTCTCACGGGGCATGCCTGAAGCAGAGTCGACTGAAGAGTTGCGCCCTGCCAGAAGCACTTCTCTGGAGTCACCGGTAACCACTGAGGGCCTGGAAGGCCCCTGTGTGTCCCACCGGACCTTTGTGCCTCTGCCTCCCATCTGCTCTGACTCCACTCTGCATAGTGATGACACCAGGTCCCACGTGAGCGACGTAGCCAGCCACCTTAGCCCAGAGCACCTGTCGGATGAGGATACCAAGAGCACAGAATCCATCTTCCTGACCCAGGTGCCTGTGTCCTGCTGCCCACTGTTGACAGTGCCCACGGGTTCCTGCATAGCCCTCAGCTGACTGGACTGCTGTGGGCAGCAGGGTGGGGGTGCGGGGCAAGCACGGGGCAGAACACAGTGCAGATCTGAAACCAGAAGGCACAACCCTTGGTGGGGCTTGCAAGCCCTTTTTGGGAAATCCGTGATCTGAGGCTACTGGTGGGACACCCAAGGGGACAAGTGAAGATCCTGTGGCACAGACAGTATCTGAGGTCTGGTTGGAGCATGGTGCTGTCCAGCTTTTAGAGGAATTTGTCACTGCCTCTGCCTCCCTGCTTAAAGTGACCTCACTTCTGGTGCTGCCTCTGGATCCTGGGAACTCAGATACAGGTCCTACCCTTGAGATGCTTGCAGTCTACTGGGAAAGAAGGACAGGAACAACACATGCAATCAGTGCTGAGACTGGGGGAAACCCGGAGCTGGAGCTAGAGGAAGGAGGGATGCCTCTGCCCGAGACCTGGAGGGCTTCCTAGAGGGGGGTCAAATGAGCTGTGTTTGCAGACCGAATAGGAGTCAGAAGGTGAAGATGTGGGTACCAAGGGCATTCTAGGCAGCGGGAACAACAGGAAACAAGGTAGAGTAGAAAGGAGAGAGATTAAAATGGAAGGTGCAGGAAGCCTGAATGTTCAGTGTCATTGAGCAAAGGGTGGAATGTGAGAAAGGGAAATACAGGCTGAGCACCCCTAATCCAAAAATCTGAACTCCATAACGCTTCAAGTGGTGACATGGCCACAAGTGTAAAATTCCATACCATGGAGCTTTGCTTTATGCATAAAATCATTTAAAATATTGTATCAGATTGCCTTCAGGCTATGCATATAAGGTGCTTATGAAATATTGATGAATTTTGGGTTTATACTCAGATCCCATCCCCAAATGTATCTTATTATGTACATGCAAATATTCCAAAATCCAAAACACTTCTGGCCCCAAGCATTAAGATAAGGGATGCTCAACCTGTGTAAAGCTGGGAAAGTGGTCCAGGTCCCCTTTAACTTTGTTATTACATCATTCTCTCTGATCGCCCTGCCTCTGTCTTTCCCCTCAGTCTCCCCACTGCCAGATCTTTTCAAGATGTATATGCGTCCACACATTTACATCTGATTCTCACCCATCTTTTTGCACAGGACATGTAAATTCAGACAGTATAAAAATGTCTTTGAGTGACCTCAAAGTCTTTTTACAACAAGGCAGAGTATAATCAGATAGTATTAAAAATAAATCACTGAGTTAGATGAAAGGAAAATATGGATAGGAAAGGAAATGAGTCCAAGGGTAACGCTCATTCAAACACACTTCATGTGCTGCTCTCAGAGCATTGCCAAAATGCAGCTCTGATTTCCTAGCGGCCAATATAATCAACTGAGGCACCATGTTGGTTAAAATATATATAGCATAACCTTTTTTTTCTTTGCCATGGCAATACCATCTCTTACAATGTTGAGTAGAAGTGAGAGAGCAGATATACTTGTCTTCTTCCTGATCTTAGGGAGAAAACATTCAGTCTTTCACCATCAATTATGATGTGAGCTGTACCACAGATGCCTGTATTGGGTTGAGGAAGTTTCTATTTCTAATTTATTGTGTGTGTGTGTTTTATCATGAAGGGGTGTTGGATTTTGCTGAATCTTTCTATCTATTAAAATGATCGTACAGTTTTTATTATTTATTCTATTAATTGTATTCCATGTATTACGTTAATTGATTTCCAGAGGTTAGGTGAACCTTGCATACCTGGGAGAAATCCCACTTGCATGGTGCTTAACCCTTTTTACATGTTGCTGAGTTTGGTTTGCTAGTATTTTTTGAGGAGTTTAGTATTTATATTCATAAATGATACTGGTATCTGGTTTCTTGTGATAGCTTTCTGTAGTTTGGGTTTGAGTAATACTGACCTCAGAGTATGAGTTGAGGAGCATTCCCTTAATTTCTTGGAAAAATTTGTGAAGGATTAGTGTTAATTCTTCAAAAATTTGATAGGATGAACCCAGTGAACTCAGCTTGGCTTTTCTTGTGGGAAGTTTTTTGATTTTGATTTCTAATTCAACCTTCTAAATTATCTATTCAGATTTCTATTTCTTCTCCCCACATCCCTATTTCTTCTTGCATCATCCGTTTAAGCAGAGGATGTAACCACATCTCCACATCAAGTACAGGTTCGTGTGTCTTATAGAACCATTGGGAAAGGTTCAAATACTCCATAGCTTGCTATCTGAGTGAGGATAAGAAAATGCAAAATGAAATAAATATGCTCCGCTTGGCCTTTAAAAGTCCTTATCAGTCCAGGCCCTGCTTACCACTCTCGTTATCTTTTTTTGCATTGCTCTCCAACTGTACCCACTTTTAGTTCCCCAGATACACCTTGGTGTCTTCCCCTGCACCTTTGAGCATGCTGTTCCTTGCCTGACATAGTCATCCTCTCTATCACCTACAGTGTGCTGCTTTCCCCACCCTTGCCTGGGACGGCTCTCCTGGCTTAAGACTTAGCTCAGGCTAAGGAATCACTCCCTCAAAGGAGTTTCCTGGCTGTGTTGGGGCTTCTTTGGGATTACCCAAAACTACCATGCACCCTTCTCCTAACAGCATTTATCAAGGTGTTTGGTCCTTACCTCTTTTCCTATCTGCCTCCTCCATTCCTATCAGTTTTGCCCTTAGCATGGGGGCCCAGTGTAGAGCTGTTATGCTCAGAAGCATGCAGGGAGTGAGTGAATGTGTTTTCTTCTTGACACAGGTGAGTGAGCTGCCTTCTTCCATCACCCATAGGGGTGACTTACAGGTGAAGGAGAAAGACCAAAGGAGACCAGCCACAGCACCCAGAGAGGTGAAGAGGACCCGGAGGAAGCTCCCATCTGCCTCCATCCCCAGCAAATACCATGGCTATGAGGATCTGCTGACAGTTAAGCCAGATCCAGCCTTCATCGAGCCAAAGGGTATGTGAGGGTCAGGGCCTTCTTCACTGCCTAGAGCAGATCCTGGCCAAACCAGAGCTGGTGCCAAGCCTTCTTTCTCAACCAGGGTGCTGGCCTCTGTCTAAATTTCTGTCAAAGGCCCCTCAGGGTATCCTGGCTTGCAGCCTGCATGTCAGGACCCTGTCCTTCCTGGGCTTTCACTGGCTTGGGGAAGCCACTGCTGGTTCAGAAATTCTAACCAGGCTGATCCAGCTGCTCTGGTTGGAAGTCTTTCCTCAAGAAGGGCTTCATGAACACACACCCAGACTGCCAGATTCCTGAGCTTTTCCTAGCCCTTTAAATTCCAAAGTGAACACCCCAAATCCTCCCTGGTTGGTTTGAGGTGAGGAAAGCAGCTCCTGCTCTGAACCCTTTGTTTCAGCCTGATGTGTTAGTTTCTGTTTTTCTAAAGGAACTGGTTCTTGGACATCAGTCCAAGCCCTGAGGTTAGCAGGGTCCACTAGGGCCAGCCTTTTCTTCAGCTAATGCTGTTTCCATTAGGATCTGTACTCACAGGGGACATGTTCACTGAATGAATGATGGAACTTCAGGCACTGGAACATGATTAGGAAGGTCTGGGAGCAGTGTTTTCACACGGGGGACTCAAGTCCTTTTACTAAGGGCTGCTATGAGGCTGGGGAGGCAGGAGTCAGGCACTGTGTCTTTGTCTCACCTTCTTGCCATAGGCATCCAGAAGAATGCACAGGCCCTGCAACACATGCTGAAGCACCCGCTCCTCTGCCACCCCTCCAAGCCCCAGCTGGATACTATTCAGAAACACTATGTCCCCAAGGAGAAGCGGGTAAACATCCAGCCCACTGAATATGTGCATGACCCCAGAGGACCTCCACAGGCACAGATGTGGCTGTCACCTTGGACCCTCTGAGGCTCCAGTTTCACAGTGCCCCACCCCTACTCCTTGCTTACTACTGTGACAGCAGGTGGTGAGAGCAGAAAGCCTGTGCCTGAACCTGGGTTAAGACTCCTCCCTACCTTCTGGCAGGCCCAGAGGATTCCAGTTCCGCCTCCTCGGAAGACTAGAGCCCAGCTGCTGGACGACATCCTCATTCGCATGCGAGACCCTAGGAATGTTACAGAGGCTCCACTAGGTATGGCTGTCAGCTGCCACCACCCAGAGCCAGCAGTTCACACATTTGCTGGTGTGGAGCAAAGAGAGGGCTTATGTCAGAGCAGGATGGGCCCTTGGATGGCATGTGGGCCACCCTTTCTGTGCAGATGCAGAAACCAAGAACCAGCGTGAGGCAGGGAGTTTATGTAACACAATGTGATAGGGACCTGAACCAAGGCTTGAGATGGAGTCGATGGGTATACCGCTGATTTCCCACCGCCCGAAGCTGGAGAGGATAAGTCTCTTTAACCTCCTCCTCCTCCCACGCTGCATCCAGGGCGTGGATCTCTCTCTCGGGGTCTCTGCATCCAGGGCGTGGGAAGCGGGTGAGCTGGGCGCCGATACCGACTCCTGCCCCTGCAGGTGCCGTGCTGCGCAGGCGCGCAGACCAGCGGCTGATGAACCAGAAGCAGTACCTGGAAGCCAAGAGGCTGCTGAAGGAGTTCCGTGCGCGCTACCGGCAGCTTGTGCGCGGCTCGCTGCGGACAGTATTCGGTGCCACCCAGCCACCCCAGGCCCACCCTGCGCTGCGAGAGAGCCAGCCCAAGTTCGGCCGCTTCCTCGAGTTCATGGATGAGTTCTGCCAAGAGTCCACGGCCAATGACTTAAAAGGCTAGGGCTGCGCACGGGGCCGTGCCTGCCGCCCGGCCCACCCTCTCCTCCCCGAGGGTTCTGCGCCCCAAACAGTGCCTAGGGCGGCTGGATAGGGCGCAGGCATGGGGGCTTGACTCGCCCTCGCCTGCTGGTCTCAGGGTGGGGAGCTCGTCAGAATCTCCCCAACTCGGGCCAGGCAGGACCTGATGCCTAGCCCAGCAGCAATAAAGAGTGGCTGCATAGAGCAATCGAGTGGGTGCCAGGCATTCTTCCTTGGAAGCCGGCCCAGGGTAACAGCAGTGTGGTCACATTGGGAAAAAATTCCCGTTGGTACATGCATCCCGAGGGACCTGTGGGGAAACCCATGAGTCACACATACACAGAATGCATGCAGTTGGTGCTAGGACAGAAAGTGGCACTGCTGGAACAGAGGAGCAGCAAAGAATCTTAGGCTCAGATATTAACTGCCCTGCCCACGGCCAATACAAGGCAGAGGGGCAAACCCCAAGGTCGCTAAGGCGGGCTAGGGAGGGCATGCTTTATCTATCTGTTGGGCTTTTCCCATTGTGCAGGAGCAGGGTTAGAGACTGAGTGTTCCCTTATCATGGTCACCCAGGTGGGATGAGCCAGGGAGAGGGTTTACCTGGAGTTTCTCAAGAGTTCTGTGATCCAGGACACAAGATGAATGCAGGAATGCAAACAGCGAGTTGTGGCTCCAAAACACACCCTGGGGATGTGCAGTTACTGCGCTCATGGTAAAGTAAACTAGCTCTGACAAGGCAGCCTGTTGGTTGCCTGTTCTTCTTGAGTGCCCCATAGGCAGCATTCTCTACAGAGGAGCATCTGGAGAGGGCCACCTGGGCTGGATTCCAGGATGTGCATCTAGGGACAAATGCTGGATGTAACCTAGTCACCTAGGCATTCTTTCCTCCTGGGGATGTCATTCAGACCTGGGTGGCAGGCCAGGTGACCAGGATCCAGGAAACAGTCACAAGGATTAGGAGCCTCAGCAAGGCAGAATCCCACAACCTAAACTGCAGTTAAATATTTGTATACTATCATAAACTGCGGTCTCACATAAGTGGTCAAATGTTTTACCCTTAGTTGTGGTCATACCCAGACAGATAGAGACAGACAGACAGACATACACACACACAGACTCATCATCACTTAGTATACTACTATACAGATCACATCAAGTGACAAAGGTGCATCTTGCTCATTCACACAGGCATCTGAACAGTTTCAGGTAAGAAACACAATAGCCCACAGCAGCAGTGCTTCCATCTCCTGCCCTCAAATCACCTTTCCTTTACTGCTAGGAGAATCCACCTGAACAGTCACTGTTAACCTCACCGGTTCTACTTGGAATATTTCCTTCAGTCAGAAATGCTATGAAGCACATCCCTGTCTCAGTGGCCACACCAGCAGCTTTTTGCAATCTCCCCAGTAATTGAGCTCCTGTGCGCACATCTAGTGATAGAGAGTTTATACCCAGGCTGTTGATCAGTTCTGTCTGCCTAAGTCCCTCTGCTTTTTGGCTAAGAATGTGTCTGCCTACCCAGGCCACTTCTTTATTAACATAAGAATGTCCTGAAAAGGTGACATTTAGGTGGGCCAAACACAACTAACTTCTCAGTTATGACACTGAATATATTGGTAGCCCTTCCTAGATTTGCTGAGTTTTTGATGATCATTCTGAATTCCTGATCTGATTAGTCTCCCCATCTTGGAGACTTTTTATAGAGTAGGAGTAGACTACTGGTGGCTCCTCCGTTAGGTATAACCAAATGATGTCAATGTCAGTATAGAGTCCCCAGTAGGGACCCACTCTGCAGTACCCAGTAACTGCTACTCCTCCAGGAAGACTTGGTAAGACTGTATGACAGCTCATGTTTTTCACTCATCCTTTCAGCATCAGCTTGAACCATTTTTCTAGTCACTTATCCAAGATGCCAGTGGGCAACGTGGGACTCAGGTTTGGCCAAAAGAGAACTGATACAGATACAGATCATGCCTCATACCCAACAATGCCTCGGTATACCTCCTAGAGTGGGTGCAAAGGGAAAACATCCTGGTCTCTAGCCCTGCCAGTCCCATCCAGTGGAAGGGACACCTATCCCAGAAATCAACCAGAACCAGTTAGCCAAGGCCAGTGCACTGTAAGGTTGGCTTAGGTAGTTCAAGGTGGCAGAAGAAGCAATCAGTAGCTTTGGAGTGAAAGGACCCAGCTTCTAGGCTATGAACAACTGTCAGGGCCAGAGTTTCTATGTGTAACTGAGGACCACTCTACCCACCACACCTGGCTATAAAGGAATGAGTGATGTGTAGAGCATTTGTTTCTCTGTGGGCCAAGAGATAGACGTAAGTACTGTTTTCCTATCTCCAATTAGCTGAAATGTTCATTTTAACCACTCTACTTTTGAAGGTCTTGGGCCATATGATTTCAAAGATCTCTTACATTCTGGTTTAACTGTGTATGGCACCAATTTTTCCAACAGCCTTCCGAATTGGTTTTCCAAGTTTAGATGGAACAGGGTACATTTGTTCTCTGTTGGATAAGAAAACGATGCCAAGGGCATTTTGAGGAATTCTTGAACAGAGATTCCAAAAATGGGTGTCTTTAAAAAACAGATTTCTAAGTATAGTCCTAATGTGCAAGGACATTGTCATCCTGTACATTCATTCTTACTCAGACTCTTTCTTGGTGCCCTGAGGAGTCTGAAAGGTTGAAGATGAGAATGACAGTAAATTGTAAACTGGAAATAACTTACATCATGACTTACATTCAAAGATGATGTAGTACCGTGGAAATTCCTTCCCAGATCCTATTCTCTCCCATCATTCAAATGCCAAAGCAGGACTTTCCAACATAGGGTACTGCCCGTTGTAAAGATAGCACCAAAAATTAAACAACACAAGGTGTAAGTTTAGCCCATGCTTGTCTAAGATTGATTAGAAACAGAACATTTACTTTCATGAATTTTTTTTTTACTGTATTCTCAACTTGAGCCTTGCCTCAAGCAGGCAAACATACATTGAAAGATGCACTTTGGTACTGTTTAAATAAACACATCATCCCACTTGATTCCACCGCCATTTCATTGTGGCAGAAGCATCCCTGCAGGGCGTGCCCTGTTTGAGTCCTCTATCAAAATGCTCTTTATGAAGCGCTGGAGAGGGCACAGCCAGCAGTAGCAGTTCACAAGGATTCAGGCCCCTTCTCCAATTCTAATGTAGACAGCAGGTTGAATAAACATAACCACGGGACCACCAAGGGAGCTGCAGCAGGTTGAATAAAACAAATAGACATCCATTTTCTATTTTTAGATGGGAAGGGAAAATGCCCTTAGGGCAATTGTATTTGTACAGAGTTAAGAGTAAACAGTAACAGTAGGCACAAAAAGAAAATTAAAACTCATTAGTTGGCATTTAAAATAATCATTTTCCCCCTTGCATAGTATCTAATCTCTTATTAGAACCGCTCTGCTGGCAGCTCAGGGTTGGTGATGTCGTGTTTGATGCAGACTTGATCTGAGGGACAGCTCTACTCCCATTGGTACTATGGCTTGGTGGGTGGGTGGTGCCAACCAGGGAGAAATCTGGCTGATGCCATGTTAATTTGGAACCAGGGCCAAAAGCTACTCTTGAGCATGATACTTGAAGACTGCATTGTCTGTCTCACATTACATGAGAGGTAAGGAAAATAAACAAGCCTCGACGTTGGCTTTATCTGGTGTCTTACACCAGAAAAGGTAGGGAGAGAGCCTGGCCAGTTTGATGTTGACTCTCTCATGATTAAGTGTTACCACTTTCCTGGTAGGTCATTAAGAAAGCATTTACTCACAAGGAAGAGTACTTTTTCTCCCCGCCCCCTCCCCAGGAAGAAAAAAAAATATTGATAATACATAGAGCAGTCTGCACCTTTAGTCTTGGCACATCTCCCTTCATCCAATTTGATTAAACTGATGACCTCTGCATATCTCTAAGTCTCTTTTCTACAGAACATTCTTCTTTAGAAAGCCACAGTGGATAATAATTGTGTAAAGATGCATTTCTGGGTCATCTTCAGAAGAAAATCAATATAGCTGCCTCTTTCCTTAAAACTTGTCTCCCAAAGGCCTTCCTCACTGTCACAAGAAATTCATAATTAGCTATGTTCATGCTAAAGACCAGGCCAAAA
>PVKS010004470.1:0-60639 GCA_004027875.1 Aplodontia rufa | reverse complement strand
TAACCCTTGGTAATTAAAATGACAGTTACTCCAACCAAAACATATCACTTCCCAAGAGTCCATTTACATTATTCAGTACACTGTGGGTTTTTTTCCCCCACCTGAGTGTGTATTCAGAAGATAGAGGGACATTTGAATTTTAACTGAAAATATAAAACTATCTTAAAACTTTTTACATGATTTGAATGTGCCCCTCTTCCTGAATTGTGTGTGCACATATGCATTTTGTATGTAATTTTAAGGATTATTAATTCAGATCCTAGAAAACTAGAGGATAAAAGAAGACACAGGGCACTAAACCCTCACTTGTTTAAAAATAAAGGTGGGTGTTAACCTGATTTGCATGCTTATTACAACTATAACATTCTATGATTATGATCTAGTCTTTCCTCTCCCCTCTCCTGCTGGCCCTCCACTTCAGTGAAAAGCCACACAGGAAAAAAGGAATCCCTAGTTGCTGCCAGCTCTGGTAAGAAGTTGGGGTGGGAAGAGATTAGGTTACTGAAGTGAGGGATGGGCCACTTTTGACCACATCAGTGATCCACAACCTGCCTTATTTCTTGGTTCTGAAGCTAAAAGCTACTAGTGAAAAGAGGCGATTGTTCTGTAATCACGATGGAGAAGATTCATTCTCCCCTGGTAAAATACTTAAGAAATGGAAAGCAGTGTTAGAATCAAATTCATAAATCCTATCTAAAATGTTCAAGGCAGCCTGTTAGGTGCTAGACATCCTAACAGGACCACTGAAGCACTGCTACAAAAGGAGCCTTTCATAAGACTATTAATACCCTCTCCAGCCATACACACATTCAGATACATTCCACTGGACACTGAGCTCCTCAAGGGCAGAGACTATCTTTCCACCTCTCTCAAGCACAGGGTTGGCATAAGTTAAGAGCTCAGGAAGCATGAACAGAAAGGATGAAGAGCACAGCCTTTGGTTATCAGCTGTACCAGGCAAGCTCAGTGGCAGCTTCCCATTTAGTCAGTTTGCCAGTTTGTAATCAGTAATTAATTAAGCAGCTTTTAATCTCCCAGAGGCATTTTTCCCCTTAGGTAAAAATGAACAAAAGCCAAAGAAGGCATTTATGACCAATGCTTCCTCTAGGCAAAAATTTTTAAAAATTTTTTAAAAAACTAAATGATATCACTTGGGAAAGGATTCCCTGGCAAGCCACAGCTAAGACTTAACCCTTTTCTAAAAAAAGAGACAAAGGAGTTGGGTACATAATCCTCCTGATTTGTTACCAACCCAACAATCCCAGATGACTTCTTCCACCTGATTCACTAGATGAGTCAAGGAACATGATCACAGTGACTTCTCTGCAGAAAGAAGCTAAGGGCCTCCCTTCTGAAGGTACCACATTTCTTGGATTTCCCATCAGAATGACCCCCACCCTCCCATCTCTAATAACTTCCCCTTAATAAGAAAAAACAGCATATACGTTGGAACACAGTAGGATGTGAGCTGGACTTCAATGATGTTTTCTGAAATACTGTCTCATTCTAGTTCACTATTCCCATCCTATTCTAGTCTTTTTCTCTCACTTTTGTCCCCCAAGAAATCCACATCAGCAACGCTATTTGTGACCAACTTCAGAGGCAACAAGAAATGAATTTTGTTTTCAGAAAGAAAAAGCATTCAGGTTTAAGTATGTGAAACATCTTAAGATAGATAATACCTTAGTGGTTTTGTTCCTCCTCCAAAGTCAAGCAGGTGAAAGATTAAGTCTCTACTCTCCTTAACCTAAACAATTCTGCCTGTATTTGAAGCAGAAATGTGGAAAGCAGCTGTCGTGCCACCCATGGCATCACAGAAGGTGCACAGGGCAGCCAATAACCTGGACCTAGCATCTGGAATATCAGCTTAATAAGAAATAGCTTTTTACTCTTCACATGAAGTCTAAACTTGTTGCTACTGCTATGCAGATTCTTAAAATGAAAGTATTAACTTGGGGAAATATTTAAAATATATATTTTTCATCTATTAAAATATTTATCTTTTTACTAAAAAAAAAATCAATTTGAACTGAAAGTGTTTTTCAATTACTGATGCTATAGAAAATGGTGGCAAATGGAAAAATAAGTGTCTTTGCCACTACCAACAAACTAGCCTCCCAATAATATTTACTAAGATCAAATAGGAAATACATCAAATGGCAGTAACTGAAAAGTTTTCTCTCTGGGCGTTTAGTAAGGTCACCCTCCCTGTCCTCTTCAGATTAGTGCCAGTTCTTCTATTTTGAGCACTAACATCCATTAAGTTATATGCAGGACCTAGAAATGAAGTGGTATGAATATAAAGTAATGAGATTGATGTATGCTTTTTAAACATGCATATGCACATGTGCACACATGCACAAAAACAGAATACAGACTTTCAGTTGAGATGCTCCCCACCAAAGTAGTAAGGTCCCACATATATCTCAGTGATGAGACATCTCTGGAACTTCTCTTTGGGAGCTATATAAGAAAATGGCTCTAACTATTTTATAGTGGTACCTCATTTATGACTCCAAACCCTCTTCAAAACCTGCCTTCTTTTCCAGAGGCTTCAAATAGCTTCTGGCTAGTTTCAAACTTAAAATTCTCTTTTCTAAAAACTCCATAAGATTGAGGATCTATCCTGAGAAGAACGTGCTATAGTTACTCCCTTCATCAGTGAGTTTGATCTGGACCCCATCCTCTGTCTTAGTAAAAAGAGGCTGGAATACAAGACGGTTAAGGTGCCTTCCAGTTCTAACATTGAGTCTCTGTCTCTAGATGTTTCTAAATTTTGAAGATAGTTTTCAGAAATGTTTTCACCAAAGACGACATCATTGGAAAAACTCCTGCTGGGGTTATTCAAAGGGAACATCGTATATTGGGATATATAAGCTCTGTTAGGTTTGTTAAAATGCCAGTCATGTGACTATAGAAATAGCTCATACATACACAGGAAATGCACATACACAGCTCATCTGAGATACCCTACAATTTTCTTAATCTGTATACTCAATGAGCCCAGCCAGGCAGAAGCACCAAGCACCACCAGGGATGCAAAAGACACATGGTGTCACAGCTGCTAAGAAATATAAACCCCAAAGGTCCATGGGACTGAATTTACCAGATAAATCCAGCTAGATACCTTGTTTCCATAGTTTGGAGTTTCTGCATCCTTCTTTGCCTGATTCAAGGGATTTTTTTTTTTTTTTTTTTAGTATTTTAGATCAACATTGCAGATAACCACTGGCCATATGAAAAATAATAATGAAGCCCCACTGTAGTTGGTCTCATAGGATAGAATCCATATGAAAACACAAGATGTAAACTGGGGGAAGGGAAGGATAATAGCACAGTGTATATTTATACATCCCATCAAACTTAATTACTTGTAGGTGGATTTTTCACTTTCAACGTTCAATGCACAGTCTGCTTTCCCTAGGTGCCCCTGGCATGCCCTTGGATTGCAGACCATTTGGACAACCTGTTAGTGTAGAAAATCCTGGAACTTGTTATCAGGGACCTTGTGGTCAATCTGGGGAACACCACTTAGTTGTTGAGAGAACATGAACATCTGTGCTGCATTGCGTTTGAAAATGGGGCTGGTACCACTTGCAAGATAGGTCTCTTAGGAAGGCCAAATTAACTATAAATGTGCTTTGTCAAACATAAAGCATTAATCACATAATTTTTTTTAAAACAGAGAATGTAAATTAACTTTTGTAGAAGCATGTGCTCAACTGATTTAGATAGGAATAGTTACTTGGAGCAAGGTGGGAAGAGAAAGAGGGACATAACTAACATTTTGGATATTCCAAAGTGTTACACTGCTCCACTTCTTTGAAAATGATGGAATTAATTTTTATCTGCAAGGTTGATTTAAAACAACACCCTGTTAAAAGAAGTCAGAAGGTCATGAGTTTGAGAAGGTATCCTTTCTTTCCTCTACCATTTCTAACTATGGCCATTATGCTTCTCAAAGAGGCCATTCCAAATCTCACTCCAAGTGGGCACTGCCAGATTTGGCCCAGAAGCCCTTAGAGGTGGTCACTCCAGTGGGTGTGGGGTGGGAGTGAGGAGTGCTTCTGGCCTGGGTCACAGAGAAACAGATACACAGTTCCTTTGAATTTTGACTTCCAAAATATGGACCCTCTCAGAACCATATTAGACAGTGCTTTGCCATTAGAAGAAACCCAAAATGAGAACACTCAGCTTTTCTGGATAAATGATCAAGGTCAATGACCTCTTAAAAATAGGTAACACTGTTCATTAAGTGCTACTTGGCCCCAGCTATGCTGCTGGACCGTAGGAGATACTGATCCACGCTTCCTTTTCGCCGACTCACAGTCCGCCTCTCATTGTCAAACATGCGCTGCAATTGCACAGCCAGCTGTCGGTCCTTTTCCTCTTGCTGCAATTTCTGCTCCATCTCTCGCAGTACTGGGTCTGTTGGGGCCAGACCCATCTCACTGCTGGTTTGTCGCAGTTTCTTAAGGGAGCCATTTTGTTCCAAGTGCTTGGTCTTACAGCGTCTCTTACGGCCCCGCCGCAAGGAAGTAAGTGGCTCTTCACCCAGGCTGTCAACCAGAACACCATTTGCCAGATCAAAATGATTTAAGGTCTTCAGCTGTTTCTTTGTTTTGAGGACCCCACCCAAAACATTGTTTTTGGGTAGCACTGAATTAACTGCTGAGATTTTCATGGCTGTGTTTATATAAGTTTTGTCTAACTTGGTATCTGGGGTTGACCCTGACTCCTCAAAGTGCTCCCCCTCCAAAGAAGTCCCACTGGCTCCCCCTTTGAGTTCTGAGGAACAGCAGGTTTCCAAGGGGATCTCAATGCTCCTTTTACCATCACTGTTCTCTTCTGCTTTTGTTTGGCTAAGTGAAGGGAAATACTCAAGGTCAGTGGGGGTGGGTCCAGTATACTCAGAGAGTACCTGCCCACTGGAGAGTCTTGTATTTAAATCCAGAAGTGGCTTCTCCTTGCTAGAATGTATAAGTTCAGAACTTAATAAGTCTTCTCCTATTTCAGGTGCCATGGAGGTGAGGGTGGCTTTTGAAAGTGTCTTTTTGATCTGTCGTTCCTGAAAGATCTGTTCCCACTTTTTGAGGATCCAGGGACTGGCCTCATAAGAAGTCTGCTTCTGCAGGCTTCTGTTTAGGTTGCGAGGTGTTGACTTGATGATGAGGGGACTTAGCACTCGGCCATCAGGCAGTCTCTTGGGAGGAGTACATGGTGAGCAGACAATGGGCTTGAAATGGTTCAGTTCTTCAGAGATGCTGTCGTTGCTCTCAGGGCTGATAGAGCGCTCTGGCTTATGTAGGGAAGCCAAGGATGAGAGGGAGCTGAAGGGTAGACGTTTTTCAATGGTTAAGTCAGGGGCTGAAAGACAGCGGTTGTTTTGAGTGGACAAGAGGACACCAATAATGGGGTTGGAGGTTGGAGTCACAGTTGTGACCTGAAAGAGATTAAAAAGATTACATATACGTGTATTTTTTTTCTACATAATTCCTTCAGGACAGCTGAGGAACAGGGTGGAAGGATAGGAAAAGGAGGAAGAGTGATGTGAGACTAAGAAATGGAACAAGTCTCTAACCTCAAGGGTATACCATGTAGCAGAAATTTCTACACACTTGGAACAATGAACAACATTAAAAATCCGAAGGGCAAAAAACATCTAGAGCTTTTAAAAAGGTTTCTCTAAAGGCCCTAATACCACCCATATGGCTACATTAAAACCTTCCTTTACATCTGTAGCCTCCAATATAAATAATATGCTGGGGACCCATTCTGCTTTTCATCTGGAACTGTTTCTTCCATGTGCAGAGGAAGCTACAGAGGGGGACTAGAGAGGCCCAACAGCCTATGACTGCAACTGTACCTTAGCTTTGTTGGTTGGCGCTGCTCTGAGTCTGTTCTTTACTCTGTCCTGAGTTGTGTCACTACAGCTCTGACTCCTCTGCACCTTGGAGTTTAGCTTCCTGAAAAAGGAATAAATAAAAGGCAAAAAGTGAAAATTAGTCTGTACTAGTTTAGGGAAAAAATGACAATCTCTTTTGTGCATTCTAAACCACTCACCAAGAAAGACAATTCCCTTGGGCAGCTACAATAGAAAATGAGTTAATTTATTAACAAAACACTTCCAAGAACAAACCTATCAAAAGTGAAAGAATGCTCCAGGGAGTACGTCTGGTTCAAGCTTTTGTTTCCAAATTAGACCCTGCCTAAATGAAGCAAGACCAATGGCTGCTTTGTCCATACTTACGAGACATGTAGGGACACTTCACATTCTTTAACAGAGTGAATTCAGCATTAAATCACCTTTACACAGAAATTTTCTTTTTATTAGACCCAAACTGGTTACCAATCTAAATCAGTCATGAAACAAATATTGAAGTACTTATAAAAATGCATAGCAGTATGCTATATTTTTATGTAGGGAATCAAAATTATATATAGTTCCTCTTTTACATTTTGAGTTTTCTGATTTAAGAGACTTTAAGAACATGATTTTCTTATTTAATTCCTTCCTTCTTTTTTGTGGTGCTAGGGACTAAACTCAGAGAGTCACACATGCCAGGCAAATGATCTAACACTGAGCTATAGCCCCAGCATTATTTTTCTGTTGTTTTTGTTTGTTTTTGAGACCGGGTCTCTCTAAATTACCCAGGCAGGCCTCAAATTTGCAGTTCTCCTGCCTCAGCCTCATAAGTAGCTGCAAATTAAGGTATGTACCACCACATCCAGCTAAGAACACAAGATTGTTGTCTTATGTATAATGTCCTGACTTTACAACCCAAATCAAACTCCACAGTACCTGTATTGTATACTAAAGTCTACTACACTAAATTTTTTAAAATTTTATTATTATTCATTCAACATATTCTTACATATCGGAAAGAATTGTTATGTATTCATGCAGAGATGGATATTGACAAAGTAAGTTAAGGCTGATCCTAGTCCAGGATTTCCTCTCTTTAACCACTCCCTGCTCCCATGATACTAAACTAAATTTGTATATGGTGTGAGGGGGTTTCTATCTTCAAACGTAGGCATCCCAGTATTGTATGTGAATCCTACTGTGTTAGAAGTATGTACAGATAACTATCACCTTCCCCACAGAACAGAATTTCTTAGTCCTTTGTTTTCCACTCCCCAACGCCTGCCTGTCTTCTCACCAAGCATTTGACATATGCCAGACACTGATGACCACTATCCAGGTACTGGGACTGCAGAAAATAATGAAACATAGTCTACAATTTCAGAAAATCAAAGTCCAGGTAGGCAGAAAAGAGAGAGGTATTAATAATGCAAAAGGAAGAAAGAATAAAGCTGGAAGTCTTTCTGTAATGTATGTATTTTGATGGATGAGTATTTAGCAGAAGTTAAGTGACCCATAGCTATACAGTTGTTCCAGACTCAAATTATTTCCTCAAATGACTTTATTCAGTTTTGGAATGGAATGTGTCTTGTATTACAAAATACTTGCTTTTAATTTTTTACTATGTCAGGATTAGCTCAGGACAAAAAAAATATGAAGGAGGCAAGGAAAATCCCTAGAGTTCCTCTCCTCTCCCTGTATAAAAATCTGTCCTATTCATCCACAATGGTTTCTATTCCAACATCTTTGAACGGTTCCTTCCATTCAAAAATCCACTTGTCCTATGTCTCATGACCACATGGAGCTATCAAGAGAAAGCAAGGGTCATACATCACATGTTTGCATCAAGTTCGACACTTAACCCAACCCAAACAAATAATATGAAAACTGTACCATCTAGTTGGAGATACATTTTGGAGCAGATGGAAAATTTCAACATAACCCTATGAAGGCAGCTGCTTAGAAGTCAATCTGATAGGTATTTTACTTAGAAAAATATTAAAATTCATTTGCATTCCTAGAAGTCACACAAACTGCCACCCAGAAGTAAACAGGATGGCAGATTAAAACACTATGGTAAAAAATGTATACTTTGAGTCAGGAGAAAAGGATACAGAGTTAAGACAGGCAAACATATGAGGTTTTAGTGTAATCCCCGTAGAGAATCAAGACAATATAAGGAAGAGATTTTTTGATCAACATAAGAAAGATCTTTATTAACTTTTATACTCAGAGCAGTTCCCTGATAACTGCCCCAGCAGATACTGAACTTGATGCCATCAGAGATGTTCGAGCTGATACTGGACTTAAACCTTAAGTTCCAAATATTCCATTCTTAAGAATGAAGGGGCTCGAGCGCTTGTCTGGCATGTGCGAGGACCCTGGTTCAAACCCCAGCACCACATACACAACTAAGTGTTAAAGAAACAAAGGGTGGATGGAAAAATAAATAAATTTGATTCTTACTTTGTTTCTTAAAAAGAAAGAATTAATATAACTTTAAGAACAAGTTATGCATCTATCTTATCAAGAGTAACAGAAGGTAAAAGTCACTGGTTCCACCTCCAACTTATCAGATACAAAAACGACAACTAATAGCAGCAGGGAGAAGCTCTTCACATGCCTACTAAACTTCACTGTGGTCAAAGAAAAAAGCCCAGAGGAAAAAACTCACACTTGTAGTGACCAAGCACACAGTGAGGACATCCAGAGTTTCAAAACTCTTTTTGGGAAACCTTAGGGTGGCAGATATTACCACTGTCTCTTCCATTCATTTGGCTGATATACTTTATTTACAGAGCACCAATTCTATACAAACTAGAGACAGGCTGATGAGAAGATAATCTGGACCCAGAGGAGCACAGAGTCACTGAAATATACTACTGTATAGCACAAGAGCTGTAAGAAAGTAAGCAGTTAACATATAGCAAACCTCTAAGTGTTTTCTCCTAAGAATTTTATCTTATTTTAGCTCCTATATTTAGGCCTTTGACCCATCAATTCATTTTTGTCTATGGTATGATGTTGTGGCCAAACTTCACTCTTTTTTTTCCTTTTGTACTAGGAATTGAACCCAGGAATGTTTAACCTGAGTTACTACATCCCTACCCCTTTTATTTTGAGACAGGTTCTTGCTAATTGCCAAGGTTGGCCTCAAACTTACAGTCCTCTCACCACAGCCATCCAAGTACCTGGAATTACAGGTGTGCACCACCACATCCAGTTTGAGCAATATCTTCAAACTGGCCATCTAACAGCTGTGGTCTTCAAGTTTGGGCTGGAGTGCCCAACAATGGCATTTCCTGAAAACATCTTGCTATAGGCAGTTCTGACACAGGTTGTCTCTCTGGGACAGAAGACATCAAGACCAGTCAAAAATAGGACTTTTATTTTTTTAAAAAAGGGGTTATATACCAAAAGTATATGAATATGTTTATGATAGTTTACTGAAGGATTTCTTTTGGTATTTCTTGTAGGCATGTCTACTTATGACAAATGCTCTCAATTTTTGTTTATTTGGAAGTATTTTAAGTTATCCTTTATTTTTCCCTCACTGGTACTATGAACTGAACCCCAGCCCTTTTTAAGACACAGTCTTGCGTAGTTGCTCAGGCTGGCCTCAAACCTGTGATAGTCCAGCCTCAATCTCCTTAGTAGCTGGAATTACAGGCATGTATCACCACGCTGGGCTAATTTCTTCTTAATTTTAAAGAACAGTTACTCTGGATTTAGAATTTTTGGGTGACATTTTTTCTTTCAGCACTTTCAACATGTCATATCACTGCCTTTTTGTCTCCACAGTGTCTGGTGAGACATCAGCTGTTAATCTTATTGAAGGTCACTAATAGATGATAGATGATGATTTGCTTCTCTCTTGCTGTTTCTAGGATTCTGTTTGGCTTTCAACCATTTGATTAGTGGAGAAGTCTTTGAGATTCTTGGATGTGTAGATTTATGTCTTTCATGAAATTTAGAAGTATTAGATTATTATTTCTTTAAGTATTTTTTAACACTTTCTTTGTTCCTTCTGGGATTCCCAGTTTATGTATATACATACACTTAATGGTATTCCACAGATTTCTTAAACTCTGTTCATTTTTATTCATTCCTTTTTTTTTTTTTTTTGTCTGTTCTTCAGACTGGATCATCTCAACTGACCTCTATCTTTGTGTTTTTTGACACTTTTGCATGTTCAAATCTGCTGTCACTCATTGCACTTTTCGTGTCCAGAATTTCTTTTTGGTTCATTTTTATAATTTGAAATTCTCTATTTCTTGAGGTATTATTCTCAGAGGTTCTTCTAGTTCTTTGTTCATGATTTCCTTTAGCTCTTGAATATTCAATCTAAAGTGTGTACTGGAAAATCAAATATCTGGGCTTCCTTCAGCAGAATTTGTTTGTTTTTGTACATATGAACCATACATTCTTGTTATTATGCCTCATAATTTTATGGTAAAAATTGAACATTTTGAGTAGTTATTCATTACTTAAAGACAGGGATTAATCTGAGAAATGTATTATCACACAATTTCATTACTGCAAAACCATGAGTTTGCTTACAAAAATTTAGATAATATAGCCTAATACTCATCTAAGCTATATGGAAAACACAGTCATACATGCAGTCCATTATTGACTAAACTGGCACTGTGTATTACATGACTGTATTATAACATGGCAACTATGGAAATGATATTCTTTCCCCTTCACCTGAGTTTGTTGTTGCTGTGTATTGTTGCCACTGTTTTCTTGTTTATTAACTTTTTAAAAACTGATTTGGTAAGGTCTATTCTTTGTTTCATGTGGCCATTGAAATCTCTACTCTGTTCGCTTAGTGGTCAGTGATTCAAGGGAGTTCCTTTAAATGCCAAGATCTGCATTTTTTTCTTAATTAAACATGATTTATTTGCTATCAACTTTTGTTAATTTCTAGAGTCCCATGAAAGTTAATTTTGACTGTTTTTGCCAAAAATGATAGGCTTCTGGAGTTCTCAATTCTGTCATTTTTGTTAAAATCACCATGCAAAGCATCTTTTAAGATACAGATAAGATACATTTGACTTGTAGGGCAAGAAGGAAGTTTATTACCGTGCATTGCTCTGAAGTCCAAGAAGTACCTCTACAGATATGGGGCTGTGAATTCTAATGCTAAAAGTCATTAAAATCATGAATTTAAAAATACTGTATAAAACCTAATCATGTTATACGGATAACATCATCTTATATTACTTGTAATATTATTACCATTCATGTTATTATTATTGTAGCATTTATTAAATATAGAATCTTCAAAATAGTCAAGAACAGAAAACTTAATAACTTTCTTAGGATTGTTAAGACTTCAAATTAATAGCTTCACTAAAAACTGGAGGAAGTAACTGTCATTTGAGCACATTCCTATATTCCCATACCCAAACACAGTACTTGGTTCATAATGGATATACTCAATAAATTTCTTATGAAAATGAATAAAAGTATGTCCACCTTAAGGAGTGGAGAAAATACTTCAGCATTTATTCAGACCCTAGTATCTGTCAAGTACTTTGTTAAATGTTTAATCTATTATATCTCATTTAATCTACACTAAAACTATGAAATAGGAATCAAATGAGAGCAGTGATCTTCCCTTTACTACAAACATAACTGAAACAAATATTTAAAGCCACAATACCTCTCTGATTCCAATTCCTGTGTTCTTATTATCACAGTACACTGACCTAATATTTTAGTCTACTCTGCTATATAGAACAGACCCAACACATCTAGGAAAGCTTTCCCTATTTAAACACAAAATGAAGTCACAAACAAGAGAAAACAGCACTGTCTGAAAGTCACCTGGCTTAAAATTTTCACTGCCAAGAAACCAAGATGGTTTTCTGGGATGTCCTGTAAGGCTAAAAATATCTATAAATACAGTGAATCTGACTAACAAAGAAAAGTAAAGAGCAGTCAGTATAAATAGTCAGCTGGAAATCTAGGAAATTTAGCCCTTATAAAACACTATTTAAAGGGTTTCAAATGATAACACATGATATAAAATATTAGCTTATGCTCTTGATTGCTTGCTCATTACTGCCTCTCACATAATTACATCACACTAGCTTTTTTTCAATTTAATCTTTATTTTTATTGGTGCATTAGTTTTACATCATATAGGGGTTTGTTATTGCACTTTCATGCATGCACACATCATGACAATGTATTGTGAGTCAGTTCCCCTCCCAGCATACTTCTCCTGTTGTCTCCCTTCTCCACCCACTCCCCCAGTCTCCTTTCTCCTTTGGTTTCCTCCCAATTATATCTATATTTATATATGTGCCTGTATGGGAGCTATTTAGCATCTCAAAGGTGTAAATATACAGTACTCATATCCCCATTTCACCCTCCCCACCCTCAAATCCTCCCTCTCTTCATTCCCCTCAACCCCTAGACTTCTAGACTGCCCCCAGTTCAATTGGTAATCTGTGTTTGATCAGTCTATTGTTTAAACTTATTCTCCTCTCACTCTTTCCTATATTGTACTCTAGCTTCCACATATGAGAGAAAGTATTCAGCTCTTGAGTTTCTGAGTTTGGCTAATTTCACTCAGCGTGATTTTCTCCATCTCAATCCATTTACAAGCAAAGGTCATGATTTCTTTCTTTCTTTCTTTCTTTTTAAAGAGAGAAGGACAGTGGTGTGGGGAGAGAGAATATTAATTTTATTTAGTTTTTCACATGACTTTCGTTGCTCCAACACTTAGTTACGTATGTGGTGCTGGGCTTTAAACCCATGTACTTGTGCATGCCGGGCAAGCACCGTAACCACCAAGCCACTGCTCCAGCCTCATTTTTTTTTTTTTTAATGGCTGAGAATTTCATGGTGGTATATGTGTGCGTATGTATAATGGCTGAATAGAATTCCATGGTATTCCATGGTGTGTGTGTGTGTGTGTGTGTGTGTGTGTGTGTGTATACACACACAATTTCTTGATCCATTCATATAATGTTGGGCATCTGGGTTGATTCCAGAATTTGGGTATTGTGAATTGTGCTGCTATAAACATTGATGTTGCTGTATCTCTGTAGTATCCTGAATCTATATTTTCTGGGAAAATACCTAGGAGTGGGATAGCTGGGTCACACAATGTTTCCATCTCTAATTATTTTAAGGAGTCTCCATACTGATTTCCAGAGTGGTTGTACTAGTTTGCAGTCCCACCAACAGTGACAAGGGTTCCTTTTTTCCCACACCCTCTCCAGCATCTGTTGTTGTTTGTATGCTTGATTTTTGCTATTTTGACTGGGGTGAGGTAAAATCTTAATGAAGTTGTGATTTGCATTTCCCTGATTGCTAGAGATGTTAAACATTTTTTTCATGTATCTATCATTTTTTTCTGTTGAAGTTTCTGTTTAGCTCTTTTGCCCATTTTTTGACTGGATTTTTGTGTGTTTGGTATTAGCTTTTTGAGTTCTTTGTATATCCTGAATATTAGACCCCTGACAAAGTTGTAGCTTAGCATCTCTCTTCATGTTCTTTCTTTTTGTTTTTTTAAGAGAACGGGAGAGAGAGAATCAATTTTATTTAGTTTTTCATGTGGCTTTCATTGCTCCAACACTTCGTGTGTACATGGTCCTGGGATTCAAACCCATGTCTTTGCACATGCCAGGCAAGTGCCATAACTGTTGAGTCACTGCTCCAGCCCCTCTCTTCATGTTCCCAATTGATTCCTTAGCTGTGAAGAAGTTTTTTGTTTAACTGCATCCTTCTTATTGATTCTTGATTTTAATTCTTGCACTATGGGGGTTTTGTTTCAGAAGTTGGAGCCAGGTCTTATATGGTGGAGTGTTGACCCTATTTTCTCTTCTAACAGTTGTAAGGTATCTAGTTTAACTCCTAAGCTTTTGATCCATTTCAGTTTGAGTTTTGTGCAGGGTGAGGGATATGAATCCAATTTCATTTTCTTGCATATGACTGTCCAATTTTCCCAGTACTATAGTTGAAAAGGCTGTCTTGTCTCCAAGATATATTCTTGTCACTTTTGTCAAATATCATGAGGCTACAGATTTGTGTTTTTTGTCTCTGTGTTTTCTATTCCATTCCATTGGTGTTCTTGTCCCTTTTGATGCTAATACCATGATGCTTTTTTTTTTTTTTAAAGAAAGAGGGAACAGTGAGAGACAGAGAGAATCAATTTTTATTTAGTTTTTCATATATCGGTAGTAGTATAGTTTCAAATCAGGTATTGTGATCCCTCCTGCTTCACTTTTTCTTGCTAACCATTGCTTTGGTGATTCTGGGTGTCTTATTCTTCCTAATGAATCTAAGAATTCATTTTTATATGTGAAGAGTATCATTGGTACCTTGATGGGGACTGCATTAGTATATATAGTGCTTTTGGCAGAATGGCCATTTTGACTGTATTAATTCTGCCTATCCTAGAACATGGGATGTCTTTCCAACTTCTCAGATCTTCTTCTATATATTTCTTCAAAGTTCTAAAATTTTCCTTGTAGAGGTCTTTTACTTCTTTGGTCAGATAAATTCCCAAGATTTTTTTTTAAAAACTTTTTTATTTTTTATTTTTTTTTTTTTAGGTTATTGCGGTTGGGATGGTTTTCCTGATTTCATTCTTGGACCAATCATGATGGAGTATTAAAAAAGCTACTGATTTATGGGTTATTGATCTTGTATCCTGCTACTTTGCCAAATCATTGATAAGGTCTAGCAGTCTTTTGGTGGAGTTTCTTGAGTCTTCTAGGTATAGAATCATATCATCAGTAAACAGATAGTTTGAATTCTTCTTCACCTATTTGTATCCCCTTTGATTTCCTTCTCTTGCCTGACTGCTCTGACTAGTGTTTTGAGGACTATATTAAGTAAGAGTGGTGATAGTGGACATCCTTCTATTGTTCATGAGTTTAGTGGGAAAGTTTTTAATTTTTCTCCACTTAGTATGATTCTGGCTATGGGTTTGTTGCAAATGGCCGTTACAATATTAAGCTAAGATCCTATAATATCTAGGTTCTCCAGTATCTTCTTTTTTAAAGAGACAGTGGTGGGGGGGATCAATTTTATTCAGTTTTTCATGTGGCTTTTGCTGTTCTGACTCTTCATGTATGTACGTGGTGTTGGTGTTTGAACCTGCATCCTCACGCATGCCAGTTAAGCTCCATAACTGCCCAGCCACTGCTCCAACCCTTCTCCAGTATTTTTAACATGAATGGGTGTTGGATTTTGTTGAAAGCCTTTTCTGCATGTACTGAGATAATCATGTGATTTTTGTCCTTGCTTCTGTTTAAGTGACAGATCACATTTATTGATTTGCATATGTTGAACCATCCCTGCATCCCTAGAATGAAACCCATTCGGTCATGGTTATTATCTTTTTGATATGTTTTTGAATGCAGTTTGCTAGTATTTTATTAAGGATTTTTGCATCTGCATTCATCAGGGATGTTGGTATAGTTTTTTTCCCTTGGTGCATCTTTATTGTGTTTTGGTATCAGGGTTATATTTGTTTCATAAAAAGTGGGAGTGTTCCATCCCTGTCAGTTTCCTTGGAATAACTTTAAAAACAAAGGTGTTAGTTCTTCTGTAAAGGTCTATTAGAACTCAGCTGAGAATCCATAGGGCCCTGGGCTTTTCTTTTTTGGAAGGCTTTTAATCGCTGCTTCAAGCTCATTAGTTGATATTGGTCTGTTTAAGGTTTCTATATCTTCTTTTGTCAATCTGGGAATGCTGTATGTGGCAAGAAACTTGTTTATGTCTTCCAGATTTTCCAGCTTATTGGAGTATAAGTTCTTAAAGTAGGTTCTGATAATCCTCTATTTCAGAGGGGTCTGTGGTGATTTCACCATTTTCATCTCTGATTTTATTGATTTGTTTCTTTTCATTCTTTCTTTTGGTGAGGTTTGTTAGGGTTTTTGTCAATTTGATTTACTAATTTTCAAAAGAAACAATTCTGTTTCATTGATTCTTTGTTATTTTTTTATTCTCAATTTCATTGATTTCAGCTCTGATCTTGATTATCTCCTGTCTTCTACTGGTCTTTGGGATTCATTTGTTCTTCTTTTTCTAAGGACTTGAGGTGGCTCATAAGCTTATTTATTGGGGAATTTATCTAGTTTTTTGGTGTGTGCTATAATTTACCTCTCAGAAATGTTTTCATACTATTACAGAGATTTCAGTATGGTATATCTTCATTCTCATTCATTTCTAAGAAGTTCCTGATTTCTGTTCTCATTTCTTCTTTGGTCCATTCTTCATTTAAGGGAGTATTAGTCAATCTCTATGTATTTATGAGCATTCTGTTATTTTTCATATTGTTGATTTCTAGTTTCATATCATTATGAACTGACAGGACACATGGGATTATTTCAATTTTTTTATATTTGCTGAGCTTTCCTTTGTGAACTAGAATATGATCTATTTTCGAGAAAGTTCCATGTGCAGCTGAGAAGGTGCGTTCAGCTCTTTGGGGATGGAATATTCTACAGATTTGTGAAGTCCCCCAGTACTGTTATTTTGTGGCCTAAGAGGGAATTAATGTCATAGAGTTTTTTTCCTATATAGTGGGTGCACTGATATTTGGGGCACAAATGTTTACAATAGTTATATCATCTTGTTGGACTGTTCCCTTTATTAAGTTTTAGTGGCCTTCTTTGTCTCTTCTGATTAGTTTTTGATTGAAATTTACTTTGACAGACATAAGAATCACTATACCAGCTTGTTTTCTTGGGCCACATGCCTGGTAGACTTTTCTCCATCCTTTTTCCTCCAACCTATGGATGTCTATACCTGTAAGATGCATCTCTTGTAAGCAGCATATTGTTTTTTAATCCATTCTATTAATCTATGCTTTTTGATTGGGGAGTTGAGACCATTAACATTAAGTATTGTTAGGAATAAAATTATTAAAAATTCTGAGATGCACTAAGAAAATCATACACACGCCCAGAAGTGGGTGAGCAAGACAGACTTTACTTTTGCAGAAGGGTGCACTCACAAAGGGGTTCCGATGAGTAAGCATCGGATATATAATCCACCTGCTTATATCTCCAACATAACTCAATCCCATCTTTCACTCCGATTGGAGGAATTCAGGGATACAATCTGCATGACTGGTTAATATAAAATTGGGGCAGGTACAGAAAAGATGGGATATCTGATAAGGAGTTTAAAAACAGATTACCTCTGATCACATGGTTCCTGACCTAGGATGGCTTCCTTTTAGATGCAAACCTTAAGTTAATATTACATTCTGAAAATGGAACATCAGACTTCCTATTTCTCACAGTGTTAATATGGATGTGTTTGTGATTTACTGTCATTGTGTTTTTGCTGTATTTTGTGCTGTCTTGGTTCTCATTTAGCTGATTCTGCTTTTTACTGAGTTTCCTCAGCTAGCGGGATTTGGGAATTGATTGTTCATTCTTCTAGGTGAAGTTTGTCTTTAAGTATTCTTTGAAGAGCTGGTTTTGTGCTCTTGAATTCTTTCACTTTTCTCTTGTGGTGATATGTTTATATTTCTCCCTCAAATTTAAAGCTAAGTTGTGCTGGCTATAGCACTCTCAGATGACAGTTGTTTTCTTTCAGAGTTTACAATATCTCATTCCAGGCCTCCTTCCTTTTAGGGTCTGAGATCAGAAACCTGAAGTGATCCTTATTGGTTTGTCTCTAATTGTGACTTGATGCTTCTCTCTTGCATATTTTTATATTCTTTTCTTGTATTCTCTGTTAAACATTTTGAATGTGATGTGTCTTGTCAAATTTCTTGGTTAGTTGCATCTATTTGGAGTCCTGAATGCCTCCTGCATGTGCATGTTTATTGCATTTCTAATATGTGAGAAATTTTCTGTAATTATCTCATTGAAGATATTTTTTATGCCTTTAGCTTGTACCTCCATGTTTTCTTCTATCCAAATGATGCTCAGATTTTGTCTTTTAACATTGTCCCAGAACTCTTGAATATTCTTTTTTTTTTTCCAAAGAGAGAGTGAGAGAGAAAATCAATTTTATTTATTTTTTCATCTGGCCTTTGTTTCTTGAACACTTTGTTGTATATGTGGTGCAGAGGTTTGAACCCAGGTCTTTGCGCATGCCCAGCAAGTGCTCTAACCACTGAGCCACTGTTCCAGCTCTGTTCTAATATTCTATTCTAATTGTGTTCTTTAATTTTTCTTTCTTTACTGTCTTCTGTGAATTCAAACAAATTTTGCCAGTCGTCAGTGTCAGAAGTTCTTTCTTCAAGAGTTGTTCTCTTTTTTACAGACTGTAATGTGTTATTGAAATCTTCAATTGAGTTTTTAATTTGGTTTGTCTTTCATTTCTAGGAGTTCTGTTATGTTTCTTTTCACTACATCTATTTCTTTGGCAAATTATTCTTCATCTCCTGTAGTTGCTCTCTTAGTTCCATCTTTAAATCTTCTTTTATTTGCTACCTTGTTTCCCTCTTTAAATCTTCTTTTAATTCTTTGATCATTTTGGTAATCAGATTGTTGTTGCTGTTCTCTTGGTTTTTATCCAATCCCCTACTGGTGGTCTCCTTTGTTAGGGGAGTGTGGGTATAGGGGGATTTTCTTGTCTCTTTCCTCATTTTTTGAAGGTCTTTTTCTTGTTTCTTAAATTGGATTATTTTTCTTCTTATTTTGTGTGTGAGTTATTGTGAACAATAGTCTTCTTTGTTCTGATGATTTTCACTGGATTTGATGTTTGGGTTAGTACCAAGAGATGGGGCCTGAGATCCTCTTCTGGTTCTTCCCCTTTGGGTCCTTGTTGTTGCATTTGGGGATTTTGTCCTGTCCCTTACTTGGGTTGGGATACTGTTGGTAAAGTTACGTTTAACAGCCAAATTCCTATCCCATGAACTGTTAGTTTCTCTTAAGATTTCCAGCTCCTTGTGAGCTAAGGGAAAGCAATCAATATGAATAACCAACGCTTACAATAAATATCATTAAATTGGTTTACTTAGCATCTACTATATCTATTACAACATTAAATTTTGTGTATGAGATGAGTGGTAGGATTAGCAATTACCTTTGGTGACAACAATATTTAACCATCACCTGTGTCAGGCTTCAAAGCATACAATAGTTATTGAGTTTAGCATTCACAGGGGTAATGCTTACACAGCATTAATGGTAGGGAGTCAAACCGTATAAACCAATTAGAGCTAAGAGGTGGTATGCTGACAGATGCCTGAGTGAGAAGAAAATGTATGGGCAAGTTAGAAAGGAGGTTGCAATATCACAGCATGAGCAGAAAGAAGGAAGAGGAGGTGTAGGATTTGCTGATTAAGAAAAAAGAAAGAAAAGAAAATGGAGGAAGAGACAGGGAATGAAGAGAGTATGAAAGACAGGAAAAGGGAAAAAGAAAAAAGAGGGGGAAAAAGACAGTATATTTATGTTTATTCTATGTCCACAAACCAATCACCTTCTCCAGATGGCAAATGTACATCAAAACTGGAAAAGAAAAAAAATTCTTAATGAAAAGGTGTTACTATGACCACTGCAGTTGTCTCACTACCTGGTGGGAGCAGATGTTCATTTTCCCTCTGAGTTTCGTTAGCAGGGTCCCTCAGTCTGGAATGATGTGATCTCATGGTGGGGTCTTTGTAGGATTCTGAGTGGAAAACTGGATGGCAGGGCGGTCTAGATTATTCTCCTGGGCTTTGCTGGGTAGAGACTTCCCCAAAGAGTTTAGGTTAATGCATGTCTTGAGAGTTTGGCCTTTTCCAACCTCTGCTGGGGATTTGAAACTCAGGAGGCTTCCTGGAGTCTACGCACAGGGGGCGTGAGTGCAGACCAATACTCCCTCTGTTTGTCACATACAGAATCCCTCCAAAATTTCCTGGACCCAGACTTTGTGGTCTCTTGTGTGCTCCTGTCCTTCCTTAATTTATCATGTGAACCCTCCAACTCAGAGCAGGGACAGGGATGAGCTAGGCTCCCCATGCTCTACCAACCTGAATCCCCCCAGGCTAAGTGAGATCTGGGCCTGTCCCATGCCCACTCTTCCAGGTTCAACCTCTAAACCATAGGAGGCTCCTGGTAGGATCATGGAGTTGCCCATTTCTGAACTCCCAACTCCCTCCCATCAGATAGTCTGCTCAAAATGACTACTGCCCCTCCTCCTTGTGGGCAGCTGAGAGGCACCACACTCCCCTCACCAGCTGAGGTGCAGCATAGGTGCCCCAGGATAGGCCAAATGCAGGATTACTTATTGAACTTGGCCTCTCCATGGCAGATCCAACCACACTATTGTTCAGCTTCTCCCCTACTCCCAAGTTGACTGGGAGCAGTGATGGTTGCTGTTGTCATGACCTGGCTGGGATGGATACAATCTCCCTTTCCACTTGCTACACTCAAATCTCTGATTCTCTGAAAATCTCCTACTGACCAGCACTGTTCCCATGAAGCTTTTCCCATCATGTACCTCACAGCAAGACAGCTTTCCCAACCTACTTTTGTCCCCCTTCTGAGAGTCAGACCAGAAGCAGCCTACCTGCAGCTTGCCATCTTGGAATCTTCCACCTATATTCTTAATCATACCCTGAGACCACACATACACATATGAATGAATGAAACCAGACATTTCCTGAAGGCTTGGAACAGCTGCCATGTACCCAGACATGGGTGATACTCTGTTAAAATCTTTCCTGCACTCGGCCGCTCCCGTGTGTGTGTGTGTGTGTGTGTGTGTGTGTGTGTGTGAGAGAGAGAGAGAGAGAGAGAGACAGAGAGAGAGAGAGAGACTGATATCTGGGCTTCCTGCCTTGTCTATACTAGCATTCTTTCTTACAAGTGTACAATTTAATAGTTTTTATATATTCACAGAGTTCTTTAACTGTCACAGCAATTTTAAAACATTTCCATCATCTTGAAAAGGAAGCCTATATTCTTAAGTTATCACCTTAAAATTCCCCTTCTCCAGCCCAAAGCAATCACTAAACTATTTTATATCTTATATAAATTTGCCTCTTCTGGACATACACTAGTATAGTAGTTCCCCCTTATCCACGGTTTTGCTTTCCAAGGTTTCAGTTACAATATGGTCACCTTTGGTCCAAAAATAATGAATAGAAAATTCCAGAAATAAGCAATAAGTTTTATATTGCATACCATTCTCAGTAGCATAACAAAATCTCACACCTTCCAGCTCCACACTACTTGTCCTTTGTGTAACATATTTATACTGTATACCCTCCTATTAGACACTTTGTAGCTGTTTCAGTTATCAGATCAGACATCAGGGTAAAACAGTACTTGCGTTCAGGTTAACTCGTATGCAGTATCCTAACGTACGTCACAGTGCCTATGCCGCACACCTCATTTCAACTTATCACAAAGCATTGCATCGTCTCACAAGAAGGATGAAACTGAACAGGACAGTAAGATGCTCTGAGACCACATTTACATAATTTTTATTACAGTATATTGCTAATTGTTTATTATTACTGTTAATCTTTCACCATGTCTAATTTTAAAACAAACTTTATCATAGGTATGGATGTAAAGGGGGAAAAAAACCCAGCATACATAGCATTAAGTGCTATCCACAACTTCAAGCAACTACTGAGTCTTGGGAGTTATCCCCAACAGACAAGGGGAGATTACTGCACTCTTTTGCTGTGGAAAGGAAAATTCTCTTTTTATAGCTCTATTTCAAAACACCTAGCATAATGGAAAAGGAATTCTTCATGCCCTGGCCACATTTCCTCCATCCTTCAAAACTGTGCTCTAAGTTACTGTTAGGGTTAAGATATGAGGTGTCCCCCAAAAGCTCATGTTTGAGATAATACAAGAACATTCAGAGGACTGAGTTATAAACACCTTAACCTAACCAATGCATCAATCCACTTTAGAGGATCATCTGGGTGGTAATGTAGGCAGGCAGGGTTTGGCTAGAGGAAGTAGGTACCTTTGGGGTATATATTTTGATCTTGGTGCACATTATCTCTCTCTCTCTGATTCCTGATTGCTATGTCCTTGAGCTGCTTTTCTCTATCATGTTCTGCCTCACCTTGGGCAAAGAACAATGGAGCAGCCAGTTGTCTATGGTCTGAGACCTCTGAAATAAAATAAAATTTTCCTCCTTTAACTGTTCTTGTCAAGGCTTTTGGTCACAGCAGCAAACAAACAAAAAAACCTGACCAAGACAGTCATCACTAGACATTTTTATTTTGTAGCTGACAAGACTCTTAAGAAAACCCTCTCCTTAGCTTATAGGGCATAACAACCTTTACTTTACATAAGTGAGACAGAAAGTCAACTGATTTCATGCAGGGTCATGCTACTACATCTTCCCCAACCTGCCCGCTCAGGTTAACCATCTAAACCCATCACCATTCTGGCTTTTCTTCTTAGAGATGGTTCTTTAATATTGTACCATTTACATGTCTGCTTGGTTTCAGCTACCTGAGAGCTTCTGTATTCCATTTGTTCATTTTAAGAAAGAGTGACATATTTCCCAGAGGGTATGCATATTTTAATTCATTCCAACACTGACGGGGTATGCATTTAGCATCACTGAGACTGTCAGTCTCTGTCTTTTTCCTTATACACAAACTTTATAGAAAGCACAGCCACTCCAGGTCTCTTAACATGCCAGTTTGAAGCACAGACTCCAGCAGAAAGTATGTAGATATTAGAGAACAAAATGATACAGTTACGGCTAATTTATACTAAATGGATCACAAATCATTTGTATAGACCATGAAAAGTATTGTTAAAAGCCATTGCTAATGCATTAGAAGGCTATAAAGAACTTCACAATATAAAAGTTTTATTAATGTGGTCACTAGACTCCCCCTCTCACCCTATATTAATCCTATGAAGCTGAATCTAAAAAACAGCCACAGTCAATCTGTCCTTCCACAGTTCCCAGAGCTCTCCACCCTAGAACCCCAGTGTTGCATGTTTTACAATCAGTTCTGACAAAGTCCCAGTTTACCCTACCCGTGCTCAAACATTGCACAAATAATTTACTGGGAATCCCTACTATGTGCCACTATATTAAGTACTAGAATTATTAAGTACTAGATGTTATTCTGCTTTCAAAAACTTTGAAGATCAGTGGGGAAGATGAGCAGAGGCAGTAACAAGGACCTATAAGAAGGTTTGGGGCACAATGGAGTATGGTAGAAAGGTCACTAAATTAAAAGCCAAGAAAAGCCTCAGCTGTAAGTCAGTTTCATACTATTCTAGCCTTCTAAGATTTGGCAAACCAAGTTCTCTCTGGGCTTTAATTTTCCCATCCAAAACAAAAAAGGGTTGAATAAGATAATTTGTCAGGTCCTTTTTAGCTCTAAGAGTCCATTTTTCAAAAAAAGACAACAAAACAGCAGCAGCAGCACCAGCAATAATATTAAAGGTCTGTCGTGTGCCAGAAATCTTGCTAGGTACCATTTACTTATGATACACTTCTTGTGTGGAATGGCAATATTGGCATTACTATATCACTTATTTTTCAAACTAGAAAGAGGATGACAGGTTTGATTATATTTCTTTCTATGGTTATACCCTATTTCCAAGAAGAATTTGAACTGACTTACAGTAAAAGATAACTGGACAAGACATTCATCAGGCAGGGCTCATGTTAAGATAATAAACAAGACAGCAAAGCATTATATTTTGTAAACAATTAGCACAAAATCAATCTGTATTAGTCATTCCCTGAAAAGTATGAAGATAGTAACTAACTCTTCAGTCAGGGCCATTTATGACTTTGGAAGCATTAGCAAAGTTGTTAGGAACTTAATATTTAGCTTTTAAAATGGCTTAGGTATCCTCAAGCTCTAGTCCCATCCGATCTATAAAATAAAACAGTTTACTTATTAGTGTTATTTCTGTCTTGTAGAGATATTTCTTTTGGCTGTGTAACCTCCCAGTTTTATTTACTTTTGAGAGAACTAACAAGCATACACCTCAAGTAATGTTTAAAACAAGCCACTGTCTCTCCTAAATGTCCATGTAAGACTGAGCTTTGGTTATACTCTCCTGTCAGGTGTTCAAGATCAACTTGATCAAAACTGATCTTGTTCCTATCTATTACTAAAAGTCAGCTTAGATTTCGCAGGGTCATTCTTAGGGAATTTGTGAAAAGCCTCTTGGCTCTTACCAGTTGTGCCATCTGCCAGGATAGATCAGGGTCGTGCTGACTACATGTGGCTTTGCTTGAAAGATTCTGGACATTGCCCTTCTTCAATTATCATCCTCTTTGCAGAATGTCCACTGCTTGGCTTTCTGTTCTCTAAGGTCACTTGATCCCCTGGCCAGGAGGTCATGTTACCCAGAGTTGTCAAGCCTATCGAGAAATCCCATTGTCCTCTGAGTTTTTTGGCTGACCAAACTGGGCAAGGGTCAAAATACAGACTATTTTCCTTAGCCCTTTAACCCTATTAACTTTTCTCATGGATTTGGTATTAAACATTCAGCAGGCCAGTTTTAATTGTCTTAAAGTGGGAGTACTGGATTTTAACTTTAATGTATATACAGTTTTATAGTAACCCCTTTTGCTTAATAACATTAATACAAGTCAGCATTGGATCTTATCTATCCCATAGGTGATGGCATGTCTTAACTCTGGTTTTTCTGTTAGAAGTAGTACTTCTGCAAAACATTAACAGGCAACACTTATAAAGGAAAATACAGAAAATGGAACTACCAAGAGAAACAGGATTAGTGATCACCAAAGACTGATGTATAAATGCAACTCATTACTGATAAAGCCTTATGTATTCAAAGCAAACATATATAAGCCAGGTTTAAAATGGTAATGTTTAAAAGACATCACTTGTTGGTTAACTTGTCTGCTTTAAATTCACAGAAGTTTTCATTTTACAAATTTTTATAACACATAGACAAAAGCTTGAAAATTTAGTTCTCAGACGTACAGCTATCTTTAATCACACATGTCTAGAATGTAAACAATTACATCCTGGAAATAAGTTGTAGAACTATCATTTAAGACTTCAAAACAAGCATAAACCCTAGAAGACTTAGTTTCCCAAAGTAATTTTTTTTTTTAAGAGAGAAGGACAGTGAAAGAGAGAGAAAGAAAGAATCAATTTTATTTAGTTTTTCATGTGGCTTTCATTGCTCCAATACTTCATTGTGTAAGTAGTTCTGGAGTTTGAACCCCCATCCATGCACATGGCAGGCAAGCACTGTAACCCCTGAGACACTGCTCTAGCTCCCAAGTTTTAAGAAACCCTGTTGTTAAAGAATTAAGACTTTGTCCTATCGGTACATCTTTCCCAGTTGCTGATTCTTTCCTAAACTTATATTTTGAAACAATTCTTATGAAACTTTTGCCACCATGGACTTCTGAACTGACCTGATGTTCAAGATGCCCAAGTTCCAAATGGCCTTACACATGGAATCCAAAACTAAGCATCACTTCACCTGGGGCCCCTTAGACCTCTATGGAAGGACTCTTAACTGCTGTCCCCTTTTCAAGGCCCCCCTTCTCAGCTTGAAGCAGCCCCCTTTCCCCTCAAACAGCAGTTAATGTAACTTCTTCAGAGGAAGAAGGAATGAAAACTGTCAATAGTCAGCAATCAGAAGTGATAGGCCCCATTCAGGTCTTGTTGAACTGCAGAAACCACATCTGGAAGGTAACCATTAGAAATATTAATGAGCACCACCAAGGCCTATCCCAGATGTGAAAGACTTTGAAGCTCACCCGTGGGAACTCCTCCAGCTTTTGTCCCAGAGAGACAGGAGAATGGAAGGTGAGGGTAGGCTCAGATGACTAATATAGAGTTCACTGCACCATGCTGTATCCTGAACCATGTGAGCTCCTAAGCTAGCACACCAAAACAGTTTTTTCTGCTACCCGACCTTTTACTCTTCCATTCTGTGATTGTCCATGGATTTTATTCTTCAAATTTGTGAGACAAGAACTCAAAAGGAAATTGGCAAAGCAGGGAATCTAATTTCATCCCAAAACTCCTGCTTCAATAGGGCTGGAATAAAGAAGAGAAAATGATTCCATCTGGTTAGCTTTTATTAGTACTGGCTCCATAGTTATCTACTTACATTAAAAAAATATATATTTATTTCTACATACAAAACTTTATCAGAAAAATATAGACAATCAATGTTCCAATCTATGTATGCTCCCAGGTCTCAGAATAGTGTAATAAAAAGTTAGTAAATTAATTAATTTAAAATATATAAAGACTAAGCCTCAGTGGAGAATAAAGACATTAGAAAGTGTAAGGATATAGCAAAAAGAAAAAATTTTTTTTCTTTTTAAATTACAGACCATGTTGGAAAACCATGGTTACTGAATAATCCCAATCCCAAATTTTCAAAGCAATGAAGAAAATGCAACTGGATATGGAGCTCTTATGGAATAAAAAGACACTGACTCAACAAAAGAAAGCTTTTCCAGGCTGAGCTTTCAGAAGAATTTGCCATCATGGTTTTATTAGATTCTGTGAGGAAAACAGGATTGAGAAAAGAAGGCAAAAGGAATTTTTAGAAATGATTAGCTAAACTAGTTTTCAGATATCTAAAATGAAAATTTAACTTTACAATTATATATATAATATTTACTATTAGGTAGAACTTGATCTAAACAATACCATTTTGAATCTTATCCTCTATCTTAGAATAAGACCCATCTATCCCTAACACCCCTGACCCACTTACAACTCCACCACCATGCAAAGAAACCCTAAACACTCCATCATCATCCCTGACAACTCCCTAGCAACACCCTAATACTCTTTTCCTTTAGCCCTCTATATCTACCCCTAGTCTATAAATGGACTTCAGGTCTCAGACTCTACTGGGACCCCCTCTGCAGATTTCTCCCAATAAACCTGTGTTACTACTGAGCTGCCACCATTCTCCTCTCTATTTTCTCCACTCGCTTCTTTCCCTACATTTTGGTGCCAAATCCTGGGACTGGTGTTCTGAGGTTCCTACCAAGGGTGGTTTCTCTGGGCCTTCCCTTGACCTCTACCCAGCATCTGTCTGTCTGTCTCTCTCTTTTCACCACTTCTCTCTGTGGCAGCTCCATTAAGGACCATCCACATTGCTGGATATCACAACCAACATCAACCATCACTTATTGGATGAGTGACCCCCTCTGACTCTTCCATATTCACTGGAATCCTTGCCATGGATTTTTTTCTCTGGGGATACAGTTCCCCTGAGGATACTGTTCCTCTCCAAAGATCCTAGCACTAGGTAAGAGAAACCCCCAACCACTGCTGGATGGTTAACAACTTGCCTTCTATAGGGATAACCATTGATTGCCAGTTGTTCCATTTGTCATTCCAGGAATGACCACAGAGAAACCAAACTCTCGTGGGTATGCCCCTTGATTTTGGTCTTTCTCTCCACCAGAGTCCTTGTGGGCCCTTCTCAATCCATTTTGTCCAACATGAGCCAAGCCTCATCAAAGCTTCCAAAGAGACATCCCCTTGGTGTGCCTTCCCAACCAGACCCTGCATCTCCAAAACATAGTAAAAAGATTGGTGTTCTTCTGTAATATTGCTTGGCCCCAATATAAACTGGACAGTAACAGTCACTGGCCTGAAAATGGCACATTTGACTCCCAAATTCTCAGAAATCTTAAACTCTCCACCACAATGACAAATGGTCCAAGGTTCTCTATGTCCAGGCCTCCACTCCAGGCTTGGTACCTCTACTCAAGAACTTTTATCTGCTCACATTACTCAACTTTTCACATTCTTCTCTGCAATGAGAAAACCTTAGGGGCAGTTACACTACTAGACATTAGTATTATATCTTATCTGTCCTGGCACATAAAAGCCCTAATTAACTTTACCAAGGAAGTCCTAAGTGACACAGTTAGAGATACTTCCACTAACACAGAGGTAATGCCAATAAAAAGCTACATTACAGAAATCAGATGGCATTCCCCAACTCAACGGGACATGTGTGCTATTATAAAAAATTAATGTTCTCTACTCACAAATAAATGACATGTCAGCCTTTGACAAGTCAAAGGCTGGCATATAACACTGGCTGCTTTGTATTAATAGCTTGCAGAAAATAATGTTTTGTTGCATTGTTTATTGTCCTAGCATGATCCCTCTCCAATGAACACCATGTCTGATCACCTGCCAACCACCATCATTGAACTCTGGACTACACTGATGCACAAGATGCCTAGAGTCCATTAAGTGTCAGATGGTCATGGAAAAATAACCCTCCATGGAGCTGCCTCCCAAATTCAACTGAGGCCCCCCAGAGAGACTCTCTGAAGTTTCCCTGACTGCCACAGCCAAAGTCCACCATCAGCACAAAGAAGGCAGAACAGTCATCACCCTTTTACCTTGACAGCAGTCAAGGATCTCTTCAGAGGGGTAATTGAGAAAGGAGATAGATTATCTTTAGGCAGATAGAAATGGGGACCCTGGAGAATGGGATCTCTCCCCACCCCCAGGTTAAAAACCTTTGTTTTTGGCTGCCTGATTTGAAAGCCCCACTCAGGCTTGGATGCCCAACTCTTATCCTTGACAGGAATATCCTAACCAAATTCAATGACTCTACTCATTTTAATTCCCACCATAGCTTCTCACACTCCTCTGCTTCCACTGTCCTCTTACGGTGAATAGAAGCTTTTTCTTACCCACTAACATCTCTGCCATTGCTCCTCCCTGAGGTGTCAGCCACAGTGTGAAACACCTCCAAGCCCACTTCAGCCACCCATTACATTCCTGTCAAAATTTCCTTACAAGAGCCTTCAGCTAAAACAAGTTGTCTCCTATCACCTCTCTAGCTGCCTCAATTATAACCAGTGAATTTTCTTCCTGTACAGAATTAACATATCCCATTTATCCACTAACTAGACAGGAGTTCCTTTACTCTATTCTCTGTATAATTATCAGCCTTGCTGCTGGCCTCTCCCTGTTTCGTCTCTTCACCTCCTTTTCACAGAGGACCATCAATACTACTACTGATCAGAGGGTCCAAAACATACTCCTACTGAGCTCTATTAGAATTTCTCAATACTAATGCCTACAGAAGTCCTCAACTGACACCCCCCTCAGCAAGAAGTAATTTAAGAGACATTGTCACCCCTTCTCTCTATCACCTCTTTTTCTATCAAATGAAAGGAAAAAGGCAGGAATATTAGGTAGAATTTGACCTAGGCAACACCATTTTGAATCTTATCCTCCCCATCTTAGAACAAGACCCACCTAACCCTAAACCCCAGACCCACTTAATCCATAAACCCTGGACCTACCTATCTCTAAAACCCCTGACCCCAAAACCCCTGACCCACCTAACCTTAAACCCCAGACCACAGAAAATTCATCCATAATGCAAAGAAACCCTACACACTCCATCATCAGCCCTGACAACTCCCTAGCAACACCCTTGTCCTCTTTTCCTTTAGCCCTCTACATCTCCCCCGATTCTGTAAATGAACTTCAGTCCCAGACTCTACTGGGACCCCCTCCACAGGTTTCTCCCAATAAACCTGTGTTACTGTTGAGCTGCTGCCACTCTCCTCTCTATTTCCACCACTCGCTTCTTTCCTTGCATTTACTAAATTAATTGTTTCAACTAACAATTATTTTGAGATTAACCTAGAATTGATCTTGAATTAACTATAATTCTGTCATCCTATTTAGAAGAAATTTCTTTTTCAAAAGGCTTGGGACCTTTATCATGTGGCTACAAAGCCCTCTCTACTTTGAATTTTTCAAGTGAAAATTAGCTGATCTGCTGACAAGACTCACAACCAGAATCTATTGATATATTTTTGGTTCAAAATAATCATTGCATCAGTCATATATATTTACCTTTACCCTCATGCTTTTGCATCTAAGAAAAGTTCTTAAAGAGGTATGAAAAACAAATGGCAGATTCATTTGATTTAAATACACTTATTTAAAAAGTTTTAAATTTTTTACATATGAACTCTTTCCAGGAAAAAAACTCGCAGAGAAAACCTGCTTGTTGCTTAACAGGAAAAAAAAATATTTTTGAGATATTCAAAAACTATAAAAAGGGGCTGGAGTGGTGGCTCGGCAGTTATGGCACTTGCCCATCATGTGCAAGTACACAGGATCAAACCCCAGCACCCACGTACAAAACTAAGTGTCAGAGCAACGGAAGCCATGTGAAAAAACTCAATAAAAATTGATTCTATTTCTCTCTCTCTCTCTCTCTCTCTCTATATATATATATATATATATATATATATATATATCTCACTGTCCTTCTCTCTCTTTAAAAAAAAAAAGCTACAAAAAAATCAACCATCACCAATTGAATTCTTTTTGAGTATGTCTATCATGCTATAACCTTGTCAGTACTAACAATTCCATATTGTTTTCCTGAAAATAATTTGGAACTGAAACAATATTATTTTATCCAAGAAAAAGACACGTTCTAAAAAAGAGATGCAATTTAGAATATTACCATAACTGATTTTTCCTGCCTAAGATTTCTGATATCAACAAACTATTTCCTTAAAAACCCTACCAATTAAATTCAGTTATATTTTTTTAAAGACATGCTTATTTAGCATAAGATGAGGAAATTAAATTTAGCAACCTACAGCATGGATGTAAAAACAAAAACAATCCTACATTAAAACATTTTGTTAGGGGCTGGAGTGGTGGCTCAGTGGTTGGAGCATGTGCCTGGCATGCATGAGGACCCAGGTCCAAATCCCAGCACACATATACAACTAAGTATAGGAGAAAGAAAGGCATGATGAAAAACTAAATTTAAAAAATTGATTCTCTTAAAAAAGAAAAGAAAAGAAAAACCTTTTGCTAGAAAGCTTTACATGTGGGCTGGAGTGGTAGCTCACCAGTAGAGCCCTTGCCTGGCATGTGTGAGGACCCAGATTTGAACCCCAGCACCACATACACAACTAAGTGTCAGGAAAAAAAAAAAAAAAAACAGATGGAAAAAATAAATAAAATTGACTCTATCTCTCCCCACATCTATCTATCTCTATCTCTCTCTCTCTCTCTCTCTCTGTCCCTCTCTCTCTTAAAAGAGAAAGAGAGATAGAGAATCAATTTTATTTAGTTTTTTATGTGGCTTTCATTGCTCTGACACTTCATTGTGTATGTGGTGCTAGGGTTCAAACCAGCATGCTCACGCATGCCAGGAAAGTGCTATAACCACTGAACCACTGCTCGTCTCCCCACTTTAAAAAAAACAAATAAAAAAGAAAGTTTTACACGTTCCACAGAACGGAAACTAAAATAACCTGTTGTACAATTAGTCACAAAACACAATCCTTGAAGGTTATTTGCCTACACACAAGTTTTGTCTAAAACATGTCTTCTTCGTAGCAGTTAGGCACTGCCATCACTGTGCATGGCTGAGTTGAACAACTGCTTGTAACCCGTAGCTTTCCTATCACTTTTCAGGCTCTCTTCTCCCTGCTATCTTTGTGTCCTGAAAAGAATTAAGACATGCTGCAGCTACAATGGCTACTGCTATTGCTGGAACTGCTGCAGCCACCTTGCTTTCAGGATCTGGCAAAGTACTGGTCTCCATCAGCATAGGAGCCAGAGCTGCTGCAACCAAATTTTCCTCCCTACATGGGTTCAAAATTCAAAGATTGACTATTGTTAACTACCAAATTCTTGTAGCTTCCACTACCTCCAAAACTGCTTCTATGATTACCAAATTCATTGTAGCCATATCACTGTCCCCCACATATACCACCACCATGGCTGTCACCAAAGCATCAGGATCACTGAAGTTTCCTCAAAACCAAATTGTCTTTGCCAACAAAAGCACCTCCACGACCACTACCAAAGTTTCCAGAATGACTATAACCTCTTTGACTAAACAAAGTACTCATCATCTCTTGCTTTGACAGGGAATTCCTCAATTTCCTCAATTCACAGTTGTGGCCATTCATAGTATGGTATTTCTAAATGACAATCTTATCCACCATCAAAGGTTACAAAATCAGGGCCCCTCTTCTTGCCAATGCCTTGGTTAGTTATGATTTCAATCACTTCAATTCTCCCAAACTGTTCAAAACAATTTCTCAGGTGATGTTCTTCTGTGTCTTCTTTAATGCTACCAACAAAGATCTTCTCCATGGTCAAGTAGGAACCTAGTCTTGGAGAACCTTCTCTTGAAACAGCCCTCTTTGGTTCCAAACTCTTCCATATACTTTATATGGCCTCCCACTCATGGCTGCATCCATCTTCTCCACAGCATCACTAAGTGACAAATCCAAAATCCCTAGAGCACTTGGTGTTTGGATCTCATGTCATCACATAGTCTTTGAGTATTTATTTCCCCTTGATCACAACAGCTCCTCAGACTCTCTTCAGTTGTTTCAAAGTCCAGCCTTTTAATGAGGAGCTTCACAACTATTTGGGTTCTTTAGGAGAAGACGCAATGGTACTGGGCAGAGAGACTCCAGATGCTTTTTCCTGAGGGTGTCCACAGGCAGAAAGGATCCAATTAATTGTCTTAATACCTATACTGATAATTGAACTCAACCCGAGCTTGAACACTTCAAAGAAAATGAAACCTAAAATCCAGAAATGTATATTATTTTTTTAAACAATTTTTATTTAGTTTCATATGGCCTTTGTTGCTCTGATACGTTGTTGTGTACGTGGTGCTGGCGTTTGAACTCGCATACTCATGCATGCCAGGCAAGCACCGTAACCACCAAGCCACCATTCCAGCCTCTAGAAATGTATACTATTGATCACAAATTTTCTTAATAGTAAAATTAAAAGTGAATGTTTTCCTTTATTAATTGGCTTAATGATATACAGTGAGGGCAAGATTGGGCTAAGAGAAGGAAAAGAAGATATATGACAGATATTACAGTGACAATCAGAAGCAAACTCTTGTATACGCTTTGCAATTCTGCCCTTTTTAAAGAAGAACTCTCAAGGCATTTTATTTTATTTTATTTTTTAAAGAGAGAGGGACAGTGAGAGAAACAGAGAAAGAGAGAAACAACTTTATTTAGTTTTTCACAAGGCCTTCCTTGCTCCAACACTCAGTTGTGTACATAGTGCTGGGGTTTGAACCCGGGTCCTCGTGCTTGCCAGACAAGCTGAGCCCCCTTTCAAGGCATTTTAAATTATGACATATCAATTTGCTATCACCCTTTAAAAACATGAATTACAAGGATACAAGGACAGAGACAGGAATGCTGATAAGTAATTCACCCATTCAATATCTATTCAAATTATTGCGGTGATTTTACCTTATATTTGGATTTTAACATTCCAATTTAAAATTTAAAAAAATTTTTTGAGTTACTTCAAATTTTGAGATATGAATTAACCATAGATTTCATAGGCAACATTTATTAGCTTCAGGGAGTATTTATTTTGACTTGACTGAAATGAATGATTTGGTTTTATTCTCTTTTCAGCGGACCCATTTTATAATCATCAAGATATGCCTGCTATAAATGGAGGGAAATTTATACATACAATCAGGAAGTGAAAACTCCTAATCAAGCAATTTTCAATTTTTGAATTTCATAGAGGGCATCATGACCACAATGTAAAAGTACTATCTTCATCACAAATGGAAAGAACACTGGCCACTGGCTTACCCACTTACTAGGTCCAGATTATATTGATTAAGTGTTAAGTGGTTAATGTAACAATAGCCATTCAACCAGTGTCTAATGAATGAATAAATATTCTGGGAGGGGCCTTCCTGGAGAAGGATATGCCATTATCTAGAAAAGGGAAAGCATCTCAGGGAAAGGGAGATTTTGGTGAATTTTACTCTTAGAAATCTTCAACAGAGGAAAATAAAATTGCTCCAAAAAGACATCCAAGAAAAGGATTCAAATATAGATACCACACATCACAGACCATAGTGGTAAGCATTCTATAAAATTCTTAAAACTTCGGTAGCTTCTTTCTATCTTATAATTTATGAGTGGCTAGCAGTAAAATGTTTAGGATAGAAAGGGTCAAGGTGTGTGTCCACAGGGGCAGCAAGAGAGAGCTACTACACAGTACTGGCAGAAAGGAGGAGCTGAACCCTAGTAATGAGGGTGAGCAAAGCCAGCTTCAAACAAACAAACAAAAACAAAAAAATAAAAATAAAAAACCGTGAAATAGGGTGAAGATTGCACCTGTGCAACTCTTTATTAAAACAGAGTATGGCACATAATATCTGCTGTTTCCAAAATGTCTGTAGAATAAAGATTCCTTCCTTCCTTCCCTTCCATCTAGCCCTTCGTTATTTCTCCAGCAACCATCTAATTCCTCTTTTTTCCTTCTTAAGGCCTGCAAAGTCTTAAGGATCAAGAGATTCCTTGATAAGGGTCTTAAAAACTTTTCAGTTTACCTTCCTGAAACCCATAAAGATATAGTTAGACCTAGGAACTGAAAAAGAAAATCAACTCTGAACTCATTTACTACTAAGAGTTTAGAAGTTCAGAAAGAGAATCCATATGTGTTGTCAAAGTGAAGAAGACTTTATTGTATCCTCCCAGGATAAAGGGTTCAAACTTTACAGCATAGAAATTACCATAATCCCACCCTGAAGATATCACAAATGGGTAAATATTATTTTTCTTTTAAAACTCAAGTCAGCCCTTTCTGATTCATATTTGAAACTCCAGTTCCCATCTCTTTTTGCTCCTGCCACCTTCCCTAAAGTAGCTACAACAAATACCTTTGCTCTCCCAGTTCCTTTTGTCTCACACCTTGAAACGAAAGAACCCTGATTGAATTCAGTATCAGTTTCTTACCCTGACAGGAAAGCTAAGGAGTAGGAGTTGTTCTTGGAAACAAATGCCGAGCGATGTGTCTGTGTCATCTGGCCTCGAGAAGGTTCTTCATTCTCTGAATCTGATAGACGTGCAGGACACTGGCAAGGAGACAAGGGAGACAAGACAGTCCATTTGGGGTTCCCATGGAATCTACCCTAGCTATAGTTTCAAAGCTCTTGCTCTATAATCTCTTTTCTCTGAGTTCCAATCTGTTTTCTAAATGCCTCCTACAGACCCCAGTCTCGAAAATAGCTCAAATTCAATAGATTCAACATCAAACTCACTATTTCTCTTCTCTACTCTCCATTACCAACCCATCCAAAAAACCTCAATACCATCTATTATTCTTTTATTTCCCTTATTTCTAAGTCATAATAACATTTGTATAAAGGTTTGGGGTACTCCAATATTTCTAAGTATTGATTTAATCTATTCTTTATATCAATCCCATTAAAACATAGATTATTATCTTTCACTGATGGCAAACAATGTCAGAGTAGCTAATTTGCTGAGAATTACAGAGTTAATAAATGGCTAAAAGTTGGTTCTTAAATTCAGAGCAACAGTCTCCAAGCAATTTCCACTCTACTCTGTTTTTTGCTTTTTTTTTTTTTTTTAAAGAGAGAGGGGGGAAAGAGAGAGAGAGAATCAATTTTATTTAGTTTTTCATCTGATTTTTGTTTGTTTGTTTTTAAAAAGAAAGGGTCTGTGAACAAGACAAAAGAGAATCAATTTTATTTAGTTTTTCCTCTGGTTTTTGTTGTTGTTTGTTTTTAAACGGAAAAGGCCTGTGAGCGAGACAGAAATTTTATTTAGTTTTTCAGGTGGACTTCATTGCACTGAGACCTCATTGTGTACGTGGTGCTGGAGCTCGAACTCGCGTACTTGCACATGCCAGGCAAGCGCTGTAACCGCTGAGCCATGGCTCCAGCCCCCTCTGCTGTACTATTAAAATGTCTCTCAAATCTAACTTCTCCCATTTATATTCATTGACAGTACCTTACCTTAGATCCTCATCATCTTCTGCCTCAACTATTGCAATCATCTACTTACTGTTCTCACTTTCTTCAGGTTTTCTTTCTTTGAACACCCTCCACATTACCAAGAATTATCTTTCCAGCACAGGAAGAGAATCATATTACTCACTCCCTTACTTAACTGTCAGTAACATCAGGATAAAGGCAAAACACCTCAGCATGATACAATAATCTTCACAACCTAGACCCAACTTTCTGTCATGGTTTTTCTTCCACCAGTTTCTTACATGAAACTCCATGAACTCTAGCACCACCACTACTTTCCACTATCTACATATACCATAGCCCTTCAAAACCATTCTTTTATATTCCCTTTGCCTAAAATTCCCTATCTGCATTCTCTGCCTACAAAATATTTTCAAATTCCTCTAGAGTTAATTTTTCCCATGTTGTCTATATCCATTCACTTATCTTCATTTGCCTCTGGACTACATTTTTAGAGTTTTTCAATTCACACTTGCACTGTCTTATTTTTAAATATAACTTTTACATACAATATGTGGTAAGGTTGTACATTATGATTTAATAAGAGAATCTTTTTCTTTTCATGAATAACAACTAATTACCCTGAACTGTAGCTTCTTGTTTAGGAGTCTCTTCTTCATTAGACAGTAAGCTATGAAAGCAAGAGACCACCTTTTCAAAAATTTCCCAAAACCATTATATAGTAGCCAAACAAAAAATCTTATCATCTAATGATTAACAATTCTCTGAACAAATAATTACCAAAGTGAAAGTTAAAGATATAGATATGCCAGGTATCATATGGATCAGAGCACCCAGTATTCCTTAAATGCACTGTTACTCTCTAGGCTGATGCACACAAAAGGCTCTATCTCCTAACAGTTGGCCTGTGAGAAAAGAGTTGAAGGATTACAATTTCCAGAGAGACCTTTCAGTTTTGTAGATTGTAACTTCTTGGAGAACTCTACTGTACAAAATATTCACTGAAGAAACTTTAATAGCACTGACCCATTATCAAATTTGATAATGTCTTCTGAACTCTGGGGAAAAGAAAAAGCTTTGATACCGAAAGACTCAAAAGGGTATAAATAATGCAAATCCTATTTTGTCCTCTTCACAATCAGTTCAGTTCCAAAAAAGGACTTCAAATCTCAGCTCTATTACTTAGCTATTACTGTCACCGTAGGACAGCTGCTTTTTTTTCTGAGCTTAAGTTTTCTCATGTATAATTACCAAGATTGTTCTACTTTATAAAGATTCTGATAATCCAAGTAAAAGTACCTCACATATTAGCTAACAATTCTCAAAAAGATATATTTTAAGTGCCATTAATATTTAAATTTTAGTTTTATAGCAAATATTCTCCAAGTTCCTTTTAATTGTTGAAAAATAAATGTGTTACAAATAAATACCTATTTAGACAAAAGCTACACTACCCCTATATACATTTCTATCACCACAAAACCTGAAACCTTGAGATACGAAAATATTTGTCTTTCATCTTTCACCTCATATAAAAATAAATTTGGAGGATTTTACAGAGAAAGTGACCTTTTAGATGACTCTGAGAGGTAAATGAGCATTTTATAGGCAGAGAATGCAGAAAGGGAATTTTAGGCAGAGGGAATAGCAGAAGAATGGATTTGAAAGGCTATGGTATAGAAAGTAGTTTGACTGTGCTAGATAGAGCTTGTGGAGTTAGGAACTGGTGGGAGAAAAACTGTGAAAAAAAGTTGGATCGAGGTTGTGAAGGTTATTGTATAAAACACTATGGATTCTTAAAAAGTTATAAAGCATGCATAAATACAACTCCAGCAGCAACAATTTTTAGGTCCAAAAAAAGGTTGGACCTAAAAAAGTTAAGATAAGGATAATACCCAGAGTTGGCAAGGAGTGAGGAAATTAGTCTAATACTCTCCTGTATACTGGAAGTAGTGAAATAACAAACTTTCTGGGGACAACTGAGCAATAAATACCAAAAATGTTAAAAAGGACACTTCCTTTGACCTGATCATTTCACTAGTAATTTTTCCTAAGGAACTGACAAATAGATTTCATCACATTGGTATTTATGATTGCAAAATATCAACAGATTAATTAAGTTAGTTAAATAAATTCTACAGGCAAGAATACTAGCAGAGAGTAAAATATCCCAAACTCAGAGTCTTAAGGGCCAAATGTTTTCCCTCATCTGTGGAAGCTAGTGTAAAACCTACAAAAGGATGATAGCTGAGTTTAAGTAATAAATGCACTATAGTTGAAACTTCACATAAGCTGGGTGAATCATACCTAGGAAGGTGGGGGGAGATGGGAAGGAGGCAGGGAGAGGAGGGAGGGATAAGAGAGGTTATCAATACAATGGGAATACTCAACTCCCATTAGAAACCTAGCTATATACAGACAGGTAGAGGACCTCAGAAATGTCAACAATTATTATTCATGTATATGTTCATTTCAAACTGTAGTATAGTGGAATTACAGAGGAGACATGAGCTCAAGAAATGGATGAAAAGGGGTAAATCCTGGTCTAGGATCAATCTCAACTTACTATCTCACTATGTCAACATCCATGTATGCATGATCATGTTTCAGTTCCTTCTAATACATAAGTCTATGTTGAACTAATAAAAAATAAATTATCCCTGAAAAAAAAATACTAGCAGAGGGGGATGGAGTGGTGGCTCAGTGGTTATGGCGCTTGCCTGGCATGCACAAGTACACAGGTTCAAACCCCAGCACCACATACACAATGAAGTGTCAGAGCAATAAAGGCCACATGAAAAACTAAATAAAACTGATTCTTTCTCTTTCTCTCTCATTGCCCCTCTTTCTTCATTAAAAAAAAAACATAATAGATTGTTAAATAATGATGCAGACTCTTAATTTACAAGAAAAGATTTGCACAATTTAGAGTTAACTAAAAACAGGTTATAAAACAGTATTACATTAGAGTTCATTTTTTTCTTGAAAGAAAAACAACATATATTATGTATATATATAATGCATGTAGAAAAGAATTCTGGAAGGATACTTAACAAAATGTTTGTAAGAGTTATTTCGAGGTTGTGGAATAGTAATTTTTTTCACTTATGCTTTATAATCTTTACTGTTTAACTATAGCTATACTGAATTGTTTTCTAATAATTCATACTATTATTGGATTAGCTTCCCCATAACAAATTATAATAACATTGTGCCATTCTGAAAAATATTACAGCAGATAATAATCTCTGCTTCCAAAAAAAGCTTTCTTTTCTCCGTCCGAGATCAATTAGACAAACATGTTATAAAAAACTTGTGATGTGGGGCTGGAGCGGTGGCTTGGTGATTACAGCGCTTACCTGGCATGCGTGAAGACATGGGTTCAAACCCAAGCACCACGTACACAATGAAGTGTTGGAGCAATGAAGGCCACATGAAAAATTAAATAAAAATTGATTCTCTCTTTCTCTCTCACTGTCCCTCTCTCTTTAAAAAAAAAAAAAAAAAAAAAACTTGGCCCTTTAAAAAAAAAAAAAACTTGTGATGTGCACGCTACTCCAGGAGATTTAAAAAATGGGCTAATAAAAGATAAATTTAAAAAATAAAAAAAATTTAAAAAACGGTAAGACACATATCAACAAATCTATAATTCTACAGAAAAACACACACACAAAAAAAAAAACAAAATGTGAGGGAGAATGAAATATTTTCTGTAAGTTGCTAAGTGTAGGGGTGAAGAAGGGAGGGTGGATGACAGAAGTAAAGAAACAAGTGAGGAATTCCTTTAGGTTCCATGAAGGTGACAGCTTTTGAACTGGACACAGAGATTTCAACAGGTAGGCTGGTGATAATGCACCCTGAAGAGGAAAAGCACTGACTATGTATTTTAGAGGAAGAAAGCACCTCTGCTCCCTAGAATTGTGACATAATCAAGGATGAAAGATAATTGAGAATCATAGTTAAGGAAGGAAGCACCTGAATATTGGGGTGAAGAGTTCTGGGAAAAGGTGGACTCACTAAGCTCCTGGATAGAAGGGTGAAATAATCAGTGCAGCTCTAATCATACTACTCGCTACATAAAATCTTCCTGGCTGGCTTTCCACTGGGACCACTTGAGAATCTCTTGGATTCCAATTTAAACGTAGCTTTGACTAAACTAAATGAAATCACTTACTCAACACCCAAAACTCTTAAAACACATTTAAAGTACAATTAGGGTCATCTTAAAGTCCTCAAAATCGAAAAGCAAGTAAAATAGGAAAAAATGTGAAAATCGCAAAAATCTAAAACCTGAAGTGTTCATAGGTTAGATTTTATTCAATGTGAAGAAAATTTTGTGAAGCTGGCTATTACCAATAAAGGAAACTGAGAATTCATACTTTCTCATTCCTTTTAAGATTTCAATTAGGCTGATGTACTTGCTTTCTATTTCAAAGATAGTAGTGGTAAAAGAAAATATAATTAGAGCCAATTTCCAGCCTTGGCATGTATTAATATTCGATCAGTTCCTGGAAGAAATCTGAATCTGGCAAGCCAGGAACAGCCAGCTCTCACTGTCCCATCAAAAATTATTTTCTTCAGCTCTCATCTTCTCATCTAGAAGTTAAGTTGTTCACTACTTTTTAAGTTGCACAGTCAATGACTGTTCCTGTTCTCATAGTTCAGATCCATGTCACCCTGGTAATTGCTGATTTTTGAGCCAGATGTCCATCAAGAAAGTAATCTACTTACATGTTCCAGATTTGTCTTCAGTACTAATGGCTCATCTCTTTTCTTCTGTTCATCCATTTTCCTTTTCCCTGTTTCTATGTCTTCTGGTAATAACCTGTGGATTTGATCTTCAGAAGTTTTTTCCTCTTGCAACTTTTCTTCTCTCAGCTAAAAAATATGAATTACACAAAGACAATAGTTTTTTTGTTATTTTGGTTTTTTAGAAGAAAGGGACAGAGAGAGAGAAAGAATCAATTTTATTTAGTTTTTTCATGTTTATCCAATGCTTTGTTGTATACGTGGTGCTAGGGTTCAAACCCGCATCCTCACGCATGCCAGACAAGAACCATAACTACTGAGCCACCACTCCAGCCCACAAAGACAACACTTTAAGGCAATTCTAGACTTAGAAACATCTTTAGTCTATAGTATAGAACAAACAGATCACATGGCAGCTTCTAGACTTTCTTATCAAATATAGTCTTCATGATTTTTAAGTAAATCTGCCATTACTTGGCTCTTACCAAATACACAGTTCATGGCTTAAGATTTAACTGCTCTGAATTCTTTTTTTCTTTTCCCTTTTCTTCTTTTAGGGGTGCTGGGGATTGAAATTGAACCCAGGGCCTTGTGCTTGTTAGACTAAAGCTCAAGATACACCCCCTAACCCTGCTCTGCATTCTTAAGTAATATGAAACCATAAAAGGTAATCCAAATATGAGGTTTATTTACAAAGCCAAAAAATAAAGGGGAACCTAAAGATTCTCCATATTTCCATAAGCCCAATATAACTACATTGAAGAAAAGCAGAGAAGTTGGGCTAGATCTCAACAGTTACAACAAAAACATGACTTTTTGTAGTTCCAGTATCCTACATCTTATGCTCTTATCCTGTGGTTACAGCATAGTTCAAGATCCATGGTCAAAGTTGGGTGTGGCAGTGCATGCCTATAATCCCAGCTACTCAGGAGGCTGAGGCAGGATTGCAAGTTCAAGGGCAGCTTGGGGAACTGAGAGACCCTGTTTCAAAAATAAAAAATAAAAATAAAAAGGGCTGGGGGTGTAGCTAAATAATAGGGTGCTCCTGGGTTCAGTCCTCAATACAAAAAAGAAAAAGAAAGATAGATAGATACATGGTCTACAAAGAAATTTAATGCAACAGCATATATTCGGTTGGGGGAAGTAACATGGCATTTATGAAAATAGCATGGGTTTGGCATTAAAACCCAGGTGATACTGGGCAAATGAATCACATTTGCTTACTCCAAATCAGAGATAATGTTTCTTACTTTGCTGATATTGTTAGGAGAAGTAAAAGAGAGAACAGTACTTAACAGTTTCTTTCTTTCTTTCTTTGTAGAAAGAAATCATTTATTTTCATGTACAAAGCAGTCAGCCCACGGGACCACACACAACAGGTGCACAGAGTCCTAGAAAAACTTATCCTCCCTAAAGGCAACTCAGAGTAGGTAAGGCAGGTGGTCCCTCCCCCACCCACAACACACACAGAACAAAACAGAAGAGGGAAACCAGTAGGCCAGGCTGAAGTAAGAGGCCGGGTCCTAGGGGTCTCCTGAGCCCTGGGGCACAGGTGGATATGATCTTAAAGAGGACTGGAGCCCTGCCAGGGATAATCCAGGTCCATCTCTGGCTGCAGGACTGGGAGAAAGGCTCAGGCCAAGGGAGTACACTCAGGGGACATTGAGGAACTCAGGGCCCTAGGGTGGCAGAGACATTTCACACCCTCTGCTGGGCTCCACAGAGCTACTGAGACTTTCATCTAAATGGAATCTTAAAGAACAGATTGTCAGGGCTGGAGTGGTGGCCCGGTGGTTATGGCATCTGCCCGGCATGCACAAGTACATGGGTTTGAACCCCAGGACCCATGTACACAACTAAGTGTCAGAGCAACGAAAGCCGTGTGAAGAACTCAATAAAGACTGATTCATATTCTCTCTCTCTCTTTCTCCTTCTCTCTTAAAAAAAAAACAAAACAACAACAACAACAAAAAAAAAACAAACAACAAAAAAAAAACCAGATGTCTTAGCCTCTGTTTTGTCCAGATAGGAAAGGAACTTGCCAGGGTCACACAGCCAAGGGGAAGCACTGCTGACACACCTGGGCCTGTCTGCCCACATGGGGATCCTTCCTGCCCATTATTCCTATCTGCCTTCTGTCTCAGTCCCTCCTGGGAACACTGAGCTGCACCTCCGGCAGTTCCTCTTGGGGTCCCTAAATCCCTCAAGTATAGGGGTGGTCCTCAGAGGCACCTTTACCCCTGTTGATTTCTATTTCTGCCTATAGCAGAGCTAGTGACTGTTTCCCACTCTCTGCTCATGGAGAAGTCCCACCTTCCCCTTCCATGAGGACCCTGGAGAACCCAAAGGGTGGGGACCCCTAGGGCAAAAGGACACAGATCTAGTGAGGCCAGAAAGGGGCACAAGGAAACATTCAGACTCCTCAGAGAAAGAGTGGCTTGGGGAAGACTTGCCAGAGTATGGTCAGGTGTTCAGAACAGGGCCCACTGATCAGTGGTCACTCCTGTACTCCTGGGGGACAAATTACCAAGTCTTGCCAGGACAAATTACTGAGTCTTGGCAAGGCTGGACGTCTTGCTTCCACTACATTGATGAGAAAGCTAAGGCCCAGGAAAGCACATGCCCTGGGTGACATGGCACATCCTGGTCTAGAACCCAGAACCCATGGTTCTGGTTCCCAGTGTACCAGGCCAGACTGGTGGAGAATTATGGGGAAACAGCCAGACAGGAAGGGTCTCCTTAGGGGATCACTCAGCATTAAGGCTGCAGCAGCCATTGACAGGGGGCCCTAGTCCTATCCAACTTGGGCACCTTGTTCTCCTCATCCAGGAAGTCCAGTGAGTCTTGGGAGGTCACAGATGGTCAACTTGTGGAACGTCTTGGTCCAATGTTCACAGCTAGAGGCCACATGCTCATACAGCTCTGCTGCCTTGGGGAATAGGTCTTGCAAAAGTTTGTAGATGAGCACTGCAATGTGCTCCATGAAGCTGATTTGCAGATGAAGGATGTAGACCTTCTCCCTGTCCATCATCTCCATTGGCCAGTTGCCCATACGTTTTTCCAACTTTTCCTGGGAGAAGAATTCTTTGTATATCAGCTCTGCAATCTTTCTGGTGGTCTTCCAGTCCTTGGTCTGATCAGAGAGGTCACGGAGGGGGGGGCGCATCAGGAGACAGAGTTGAAGTTTGTGGTTCAGTCATAGCCCACTTCAGCCATCTTGAGATCCTTGAAGATGTGGAGGTGGTGGGCCAGATCCGTGGCCAAGATGGGTATCTCACAGGTCTAGCATACACTGATAGTCCTTGCGGGAGAAGCAGTCGAAAATGTTGCAGCCATGGTGGTTGAAGATGGCAATGGCTTGAGTAAAGTGTGCCTCACCATGATACAGCCATACAGCGCAGTCAGCACAGATTTTGAGGCCACCTGGAAGGAGTTATTAATTAGCACCTTTGTGGTCTAGGTCATAAACATGGCAAAAATCTCGATGTTCTCAAAGCAGCTGGTAAGCTTGGTGAGCTCCAGGTTTTTTTAAGAGTAGGTATCAGAAGTGGGAAGCAGAAAAGGCATGCATCCAGTTTGGGTAGATGGGGTCCAGTAGCTGTTCTTCACCATCAAACAGAACAGGGCCCATGTTGGGTAGTCAATTTTGTAGTTATTAACAAAATTCATGTCTGCAGCATGCTCAGGATGGCCATGGAAGTATCATCCTTGGGCAGAGAGTGAGGGGTGTAGGTGAAAGTCAATGGCAGGCACAGGCTAGATGCCACCACAGAGAAGTCTGGTATATTCATTGTCAGAGACCTTCAGGTGATACATCATCATCTCATTGGCCAAGAGGCTGCGACATTCAGCCTCATTCACTTTTTTGTATAGGAGAGAATGAGCAATGCTAATGCCACAGCAGATGGAGAAGGCGATGGCCAAGTCTTTGTCAAATTTGCTGAACCTGGCCCTTTTGATCTTGGTTACCAGCTCAGCCACACTGATGATCTCCTGGTTCTCATTCTTGATGCGGAAGCAAAGGATATTGTGGGGTTAGGGTGCTGTTGTCCATGCTGTAGTAGAAAAGCAGGTGGATGTACACATCCAGGATGTTTAGGATCTGGCCAGTTCCTGCTCATTTCTGATCCAGCAGGAACATGGAGCAGATTTCCACATTGCTGAGGTTTCTGAGCAGGACAGAGACATCATCCAGGTGAGCAAAGAGGTTCTTTGCCACCTAAAGAAGGGCCTGACACTCATATTTGAGTTTCTGTTCCTTCTGGAAGGCCAGGGTACTTGTGAGCACTGTTCCTGTGTGGTGGAAACAGTGCTGAATCACATGCTCATCCTGGTCTGTGAACAAGTCTCCTCCAGGTTTGTTGAAGGTGCAGGCCAAGCAGACCACCTTGTTAGTGGCCCAGCTGATGACAGGGACATAGAGCATGGCCTGCAGCTCGTACCCAACATGCTTTGCAGCTGTTGCACATCCTCAGAGGTGAGGTCCTTCAGCTAGATGAAATTCTTGACTTCCATAACCTGGCCAAAGCATCCCATTTTCAAGAGAAAGCTGATCTCTTCCCCCTGCGCTTTATCTCCAATAAACTTGCAGGAAAGTTGCATACTGTCTTCTGACACTAGCAGAAGGCAGCAGTAGAATGTTTGAGTCTCCTGTTGAAGGTATTGGAGGACTTTGAGCTACAGGGACGTGGCACCCAGGTGGTAGAGCTGCCCACAGAGTTGCAGATCTTTCAGTCATGGTCGGTGTACTCTACCCTGTTCTTCTGGTCTTCCAGTGTCACCACTGGGAGATTCTGGATGGCTCTGGGAGCCATGTTGAGCCCATGATGCTGCAGGGCCAGTACTCTCCTCAGGGCCACTAGGATCTGGTCTCCTTAATATATTTTCTTGCTGTGCTCTTATAGTAAGTACACCAAAAGGCAGGGGCTTCAATAAAATTTAAATGATAATGTACATCAAAGCAATTATATGATGTTAGTTATAAACATTCTTGAAAAAATAGCTAAAAACAAGTATTTTCAATAGGCTGTTGCCTCTGGGTTAACAACAAAAACTCCACAATAACGATAAACAACAATAAATCCTTAGTTTTATGTTTCCAATTTCTATAGGTCTCATTCCTCTAAGACTGAAGTAGTCTTTAAGACACAATTCAAGGGGCTGGAGGGCTGGCTCAGCAGTTACGGCACTTGCCTTGCATGTGCGAGTACACGAGTTCAAACCCCAGCACCACGTACACAGCAAAGTCTCAGAGCAACGAAAGCCACATGAAAAACTAAATAAAATTGTTTCTCACTTTCTCTCTCTCTCTCCTCTCCCTCTCTCTTAAAAAAAAAAAAAAAAGGACACAATTCAAGAGGTTATGAGTATGCAAGGAACACTATACACAATGCTACGCCAGGAGGAGATTCAAACGAATTTCTGTCCAATTTAAACAAGAACACAAGGGGAAGAAAAATAAATCCACAGCTGGGAAGAAAACAAAACTGAAGTCTATGCTGCTCGCATAAAGGAATCAATGCCTTTTAAGATCTTAGAAGATCATGTTCAACAACTGGACTAAAGGCTATATACCAAAGGGCATTTTACTTTCAGAAGACAGGCAGAGTAGCACAAAAGAAATCAGGTTTTACTATCATAATAATTGTTATCACTTCCTAAACTAGTTGGGTGCAGTGGTGCTTGCATATTATCCCAGCAGCTCAGGAGGCTGAAGGGGGAGAACTGTAAGTTCAAAATCAGCTTCAGCAATTTAGCAATGCCCTAAAGCAACTTAACAAAACCCTGTATCAAATTAAACAATAAAACAGACTGGGGATGTGGCTCAGTGGTTAAGCACCCCGGGGTACCAAAAAATTTAAAAATTTACTAAACTCTGTGTGCCATATACTAAGTTCAACACTATATACACATTATCACACTAAAGAAAACTAAGATTTAAGAGTCAGATAATGTGTACAAATTGATATACCTGGGGCTAGAATTCATGTAGGTCTATCTCAGTGGTTCTCAACTAAGAATGATTTTTGCCCCCAAGGGAACATTGGTAGTCTGCAGACAATAGTGGCTGTCATAATTGAAGAGTAGAACATGTGCACTACTGGCATCTGGTGACAGAGGTCAGGAATTGCTGCTAAACATCCTGGATGCACAGGTTAAGCCCTTCCCCCAATAGACACATAAATGAATACTATTCTCTAGGCACTATTAAATTTATTTTTCTATACTTTAGTATGATTTGTTTAGCGTTTAACGATGTTTATATATTATGTCCTCTGGCTTTTCTAGGGTTTTAGGATGTATCCTTTTACCTTCTAGTAATTCTCATTGCTACTCCAAAGTTTTGGACAGTAGACTTGTATTGCTGGCAAAACACGGTTTTCAATGCAATGGTGAGTCACTGCTAACAGATCATCATCTTAACAAAGCTAACAATTTACAAAAGTGATAAAATCATACATCCATTTATATCTCCATATGAATGATGTTGGTGTTTTCTCTATATGGGTGAGATACTAAGTTATATATATTTTGGTTTTGTCCAAATTTGATTTGTCAAAATTTTTACAGCCCCTGTTATTTCCTAAGTAACTACATTAATGTTGGGGCATCTTACAACTCAGAAATCAAAATGTTTCTCTGACCTTCTCCTACCCTCTTATCACCTGCTCCTTCTTCTCCCTAAGGTACATCAAAGGAACTGGAATTCCTCTTCCCAAGATGGGTCATAAGATCTAAAAAATATTCTCTACTCTACTCCTTCCCTCCCTCCCTTTCACCTTTTCTGTCTTGGAGCTGACCACAAAGAAATTCTCTTGCCTACTTTGTCTGACAGTAGATCATACAAAGACCCCCATTTCAGGAGGGGTCCTGCCTGCACCAAGTAATGTTGCACAGAAAGGTCAAAAAGAATATGAAGAGGCCTTGTTGGGTTTCCCCATTTAGTCTAACCATTAGATCATGCCTTTTTATCAAGTCACATTTGAACACAGTTGTCAATCATGCTCCATAAAAACTCAAAAAGAGTTTGGAGAACTTCTGGATAGCTGAACACAGGCAGGCTCCAGCAGGGTTGTATGCCTGAGATGGCATGGAAGTTCCTCATTAGGTTCCACATGACTGGTCCTGTGCATCACTTCATTTGTATTCTTTTTGATATCCTTTCTAATAAACTGGTAAAGTTAAGTATTTCCCTGAGTCCTGTGAACTACCCAAGCCCATAAATCAAACACTAGGAGGGGGTTGTGGGAACCCTAATTTATACCTGATCAGTTAGAAGTGTAGGCAAATCAACCTGAGGATTGCAATTGGCATCTGATACCAGAAGGCACTCATGGGGACTGAGCCCTGAAATATGGTATCTGATGCTATTTCTAAGAAGACAATGTCAAATACAATTAAACTGGGGGACATCCAACTGGCATTCACTATAGAACTGATTACTTACTTCCTTGGTGAGTGGAGAAAAGCCTCACAGCGATGTCAGAAGTGATCTACGTTATGAAAGTGTAGCAGGAAAAACTGAGTCTGAGTTGGAGGTTTGTTTTCCACTATACCCTCACAACCAGGTTCAACAGGGTAGGTAGGTGTTTGTCCCTTGATGATCATTTACAAGGATAAAGAACTTGGTCTCTAGAAGAGTTTTTCTACCGAAAAATCCTCAGGGAAGGTCAGAAAGTATTATGATAAACATGAATAACAAATATCTAGGGCCTGAAGAGGTATGGCTCTGCAGTTACAGCACTTCCCTGGCATGTGTGAGGACCCGAGTTCAAACCTCAGAACCACATACACAACTAAGTGTCAGAGAAACAAAGGCCAGATGAAAAAATAAATAAAATTGATTCTCTTTTCCCTCTTGAAGAAAGAAAGAAAAGGAAGAAAGGAAGGACAGAGGGAAGGAAAAGGAAAAGAAAAATCTGCTAGGCATGGCAGTGCACACCTATAAGCCTCGTGGCTTGGGAGGCTGAGGTAGGAGAATAGCAAGTTCAAGGCCAGCCCTAAAAAACTAACTTGGCAAGACTCTGCCTCAAAGTTTAAAAACAAAATTTTTTTTAAGGGCTGGGGATGTGGCTCAGTGGTTAAGTGACCCTAGATTCAAACTCTAGTACCAAAAAAAAAAAGAAAAAATAAATACCAATAGCTGGTATTTAGTGAACCCTTTTGTGTTCCGGGCATTAAGTTTATAAAGCTTATCTAATTTAATCCTTAAGGCCTCTGAATCTATTTATCATTACCATTTTATAGTCATGAAAATTTGACTCTGGCTATTTCCCAGTCACAGGGACTTAATACTGAAGTGCTTAGATTTTAAAGCAAACTTTTGGCTTTTTCAACCTCAGATCTACTGACACTTTGAGTAATGTGATTCTACTGCAGGACCTGAGCAGTCTGAGAAGGTAGCTTGTACGCACTAACACTTTCTTGGACAGTAGGAATTAAGGATATAGTAGCATAAAGAAAAGAAAGAGCCAAAATAAAGCGGTGCGACAGTTGGCCCAGCAGTCACAGTTAATATGAGAAACTGTAGGAAATTCATCTCAGGATAAGCATTATAAACTGGAAAAGAAAAAAAAAAAGCCTCTATCTATTGGCTCCCATACCTCACTGAACAAAGTTTGCCCCATGGAGTGTGAAGTATCTCTTAGAGTGGCTTGTACAACCTGAGTCAGTTCTCACGACTGGCACAGCAGCAGGGAACAAGCTATTTACTTCTGTATGTCAATCTCACACTCAACCACACTATCAAAAATACTAAACCGGAGTTATAGTAGTGGTTCAGCGGTTGGTGCACTCAATTGGCATACACAAGGACCCAGGTTCAAACCCCAGCATCACACACGTGACTAAGTGGCTGAGAAATAGGGGCCAAATGAAAAAATGAATAAAACTGATTCTTTCTCTCTCTCTTAAAAAAAAAAAAAAAAAAGATACTATACAATTTGTTTCCTGAAACCATCTTTACTTTGCTGGGCATGGTGGCACACACCTGTAATCCCAGCAACTCAGAAGGCTGAGGCAGGAGGATCACAAGTTCAAAGGCAGCCTCAGCAACTTAGTGAGGCCCTAAGTAACTTAGAGAGACCCTGTATCAAAAATAAATAAATAAATAAAAAGAGCTGGGGATATGGCTCAGTGGTTAAGCACCCCTGGGTTCAAGCTCTAGTACCAATAATATATAAATGTATATGTGTGTGTGTATGTGTGTGTGTATCTTTACTTTTCACTATTTTAAAAATTAATTATTTATTTTGGCAGTACAGGGGATTGAACCCAGGGGTACTCTATTATTGAGTTGTATCCCCCAGCCCCTTTTGTTTTTTATTTTGCTAAGTTTTTATTTTGCCCAGGTTGGCCTCAAACTTTCAATCTTTCTACCTTATCCTTCAGAACTGCTGGGATTATAGGTATGCACCACCACATCCAGCTACTTTAAAAATAAACTTTAAAAAATCAAAGTATGGAGGCTGGAGTGGTGGCTCAGCAGTTTCAGTGCTCGCCTCACATGCACAGGGACGTGGGTTCAAACCCCAGCTCCACTCCATATGCACAACAAAGTGTCTGAGCAATGAAAGCCACATGGAAAACTAAATAAAAATTGATTTTGTCTTTCTCTCTCTCCCTCTCACTGTCCCTCTCTCTTAAAAAAAATTTTTTTTTGCATTGATGTTTAAAAAAAAAATCAAAGTATGGGCTGGAACAGTGGCTCAGTGGTTGGAATGCTTGCCATGCTTGCCTGGCATGCACAAGGACCCAATTAAATGTTGGAGAAATAAAGGCCAGATGAAAAAAATAAATAAAATTCTTTCACTCTTTAAAAAAAAAAATTTTACAAGGTGCCGGAGCGGTGGCTCAGCGGTTTCGGCGCTTGCCTGGCAAGCACAAGGACCCGGGTTCAAACCCCAGCACCACGTACACAGCTAAGTGTTGGAGCAACTAAGGCCATGTGAAAAACTAAATAAATTTGTTTCTCTCTTTCTCTATCTCTCTCACTGTCCCTCTCTTTAAAAAAAAATTTACAAAAAATAAAAGTATAATATACATAGAAAAGTGCACAAATCATAAATTTAAGGCATGAAAAATTATACAAAATAAACATACCCATGTAGCCACCACCCAGATCAAGAAATAGCTTATTACCAGTACACCTTATGCCTCATCATCCAAAAGTAACCATGATTCTGGTTTCTAATACTAAAATCACTTTAGCTATTTCTTAATTTACATAAATGAAGTTTTATATGTTTATTTACTATCTTATATAACTCAAGATTTTATTTGTATAATCCATGTAGGCTCATATGGTAATTTATACCTTCCCATTTTGTTTTATGGTATTCTACTGTTTCACTACAAAACAATTTAACCATTCTATTATTGATAGACATAAGAAGAGTTTCTAATTTTTGCCTATTTACAAATAAGGTGATATGACCATTCTTGAATATGGAACCAGGTGCGCTATGGAACAGTGCCTAAAAGAGAATCTGCTAAGACATAAGATATAGGCATGCTGCCACAGTTCTCCAAATTGAACATACAAGTTACACATTCCCACCCTCTAGTGTAGGAGAACAAGAAGTGCTCCCAGTTTTGCTAACATCCAGTACTATTTGTCTATTTTAGCAATGTTCCAGTGGGTTAGTACTGTATTATAACTTTAATCTGCATTTCTCTGAAAACTAAAGGCATAGAACTATGTGTAAATCCTCTTTTATGAAATGTCTATTTATATCTTAGCTCTCTTAGATATTTGGGGTTTTTTCTTCTAGTAAGTTTAAATTATTTACATTCTTTGGATGGGAGGCAGTTATCAGGGAAAATACACATAGACATGTAAGGTATGTATGTATGCTATAATTTAAAAGTGTTCCCCAAAAGTCTGTGTGTTGGAAACTTAATTCTTCAAATGTAATAGTATTTGGAGGCAGGTCCTTTGGGAGATTAGGATTAGATGAGATCATAAGGGTATAGCTATCAAGATAGCATTTTACTTTTTTTTTAAACAACATTTTATTTTTCATTAGTTTTACATGTTGAAGAAGTTTGTTGTCATGCTTCCATACATGTGTACATCATGTAGTCCCCCTTTACCCTTCTTCTGTTTCCCTGACCCCTGTGAGGTTACCCCCAGTTTGACCAGTAATCTGTGTTTGATCAGTCTATTATCTAAACTTATTCTTTTCTCACTGTTTCCTATATTGTACTCTGGCTTCCATATATGAGAGAAAATATTCAGCTCTTGTGTTTCTGGGTTTGGCTAATTTCACTCAGCATGATTTTCCCCATCTCAATCCAGTTACCAGCAAAGGCCATTATTTCTTTTTTCTTTTTTTTTAATGGCTGAGTAACGGGGTGTGTGTGTGTGTGTGTGTGTGTGTGTGTGCGCGCGCGCGCGCGCATAATGGCTGAGTAGAATTCCATGTTGTATATATACCACAATTTCTTGATCCATTCATCCAGTGATGGGCATCTGGGTTGATTCCATAATTTGGATACTGTGAATTGTGCTGCTATAAATATTGATGTTGCTGTATCTCTATAGTATCCTGAATTTATATTTTCTGGGAAAATACTCAGGAGTGGGATAGCTGGGTCAAATGATGCTTCCATTCCTAATTATTTTAAGGAGTCTCCATACTGATTTCCAGAGTGGTTATACTAGTTTGCAGTCCCGCCAACAGTAATAAGGGTTCCTTTTTTCCCACACTCTCTCCAGCATCTGTTGTTGTTTGTATTCTTGATGTTTGCCATTCTGATTGGGGTGAGGTAAAATCTTAATGAAGTTGTGATTTGCATTTTTCTGATTGCTAGAGATGTTAAACATTTTTTCATGTATCTATTGGTCCTTTGCATTTTTTCTGTTGAAAAGTTTCTGTTTGGCTGGAGCGGTGACTAAGTGGTTCCGGCGCTTGCCTGACATGCACAAGGCCACTGGTTCAAACCCCAGTACCATATACACAACAAAGTGTTGGAGCAACGAAAGCCACATGAAAAACTAAATAAAAATTTGATTCTTTCTCTCTCACTGTACTATCCTTCTGTCTTTAAAAAAAAAAAGTTTCTGTTTAGCACTTTTGCCCATTTATTGACTGGGTTGTTTGTGTGTTTGGTATTAAGCTTTTTGAGTTCTTTGTATATCCTGGATATTAGACCCCTGTCAAAGGTGTAGCTGGCCATGATTTTCGCCCATTCTGCAGGGTCTCTCTTCATGTTTTTAATTGATTCCTTAGCTGTGTAGAAGACTTTCAGTTTAATTGCATCCCACTTACTGATTCTTGGTTTTAATTCTTGCACTATGAGGATCTTGTTACGGAAGTTGGTGCCAGCTCCTATATGGTAGAGTGTTGACCCTATTTTCTCTTCTAACAGTTATAAGGTATCTGGTTTAATTCCTAAGTCTTTGATCCATGTGAGTTTTGTGCAGGGTGAGGGACATGAATCCAATTTCATTTTCTTGCATATGGCTGTCCAATTTTCCTAGCACCATTTCGTTAAAAAGGCTGTCTTGTCTCCAAGATGTATTTTTGCCACTTTTGTCAAATATCAGATGGCTATAGAATTATGGTTTTGTCTTTGCATCTTCTATCCTATTCCATTGGTGTTCTTGTCTGTTTTGATACCAACACATGCTATTTTTGCAACTACAGCCCCTGTAGTATAGTTTCACATCAGGAATTGTGATGCCGCCTACTTTTTGTTTGTTTTCTTTGTTGTTGTTTTGTTTGTTTGTTTGTTTTTGCTATTGCTTTGGTATTCTGGGTCTCTTGTTCTTCCAAATGAATCTAAGAAAGAACTCTACAAGGAAAATTATAGAACTTTGAAGGAAGAAATAGGAAAAGACCTGAGAAGATGGAAAGACATCCCATGTTCTTGGATAGGCAAAATTAATATAGTCAAAACGGCCATCCTGCCAAAAGCACTATACAGATTCAATGCGGTCCCCATCAAGACAGCAATGAGATTCTTCACAGATATAGAAAAATCAATTCTTAGATTCATTTATAAAAGAGAGACCTGAGCTAACACACTTGCTCTCACCATATGATGCCTTCTGTCATGTGACATAGCAAGAAGGTCCTCACCAGATCATGATTTCACACTTCACAGCCTCCAGAGCCATAGGCCAAATAAATCTCTATTCTTTCTAAATTGTCAAGTCCCAGAAATTTTATTATGGCAAAAGAAAATGGACTAAAAACAGTCTAAGACATGTATATATGCATAAACCTCATTTTCTTTTCACATAGAAACTTGCCTTTTTCACTCAGTACTGCTTCCCCACCACCACCTTGGTACTGGGAACTGAACCAGTACTGTACTTTACCAGCGGGCAAGACCTGCAGTCTTTTTTATTTTAAAAACAATTTTTGAGATAGGGTCTCACTAAGTTGCTGAGTGAGACTTGCCTTGAAGTTGGATCCTACCACCTCAACCTCTGTAGTAGCTGGGATTACAGGAGTATACCACCATACCTGGTTCAGTACCATCTTTTAAAGAGAAGTTGTTCTAGTTTTTTTTATTTTGTTTTAGGTTCTTTGCTTTTTTTTTTTAAGAGAGAGAGAGAGAGACAGAAAAAAGCATCAATTTTTTTTGTTAGTTTAAATGCACTTTTTCAACAACCTACATGCTTGCACTCCAAATAAATCAAAGTCAAAATAAATGAGCTCAAGATGACATCAGTTTCATTTCTCATAAGTCCTGGTGTTGTGTGGATGACAAGCAGCAACCAGTTATGACAGATGATTGATCCAAAGTAACTGCCAAATTTGTTAACATTTTTCCATTTCTAAACCATCCTTAAAGAAAATCATATACAGTGCCACACCATCCTCACGGTAGTCCAGGAGAGCGACCATGCCGTCTGGATTCATGTTTTCACCAATAAAGAACTGGTCACTTTTGAAATTAGCAAGGATGTGCTTGATTTGTTCTGCAGCTCCTGTCATAAAAGGTTTTACCCTCTCTGGTCTCTGTTCTTCAAGTATGCCTTTCATTGATTTCATGTAATCTTTGGTGTACTTCTTGTATGCTTCTTTTATGAAGCTGGTTTCCAGCAAGTGATGGTTCATGACAGTATCAACACCAGAGATATTGTGCTTTGGTCACCTTTGCCCTCAGGTCTTTCAGTAGAGGCATTTCCACCAACTAGTGAGTCATCAATGTTACCCTTTGTCCTACTGACCATCTTGCCCTCCACCTCCAGGCACAGCCCCGATCCTGTGAATGTCAGAGAACATCTCATCATTACTGATGAGGTCCCCGTAGATAATCATGATGATGACTGGAGGAAGAAGGCAGCAGCCCTAGCTTATTAGGAGCCCAGAGCCAGAGGGAGCAGGGAGCAGTGCTCAGGAGTAGAAAGGAGGGGGCAGAAAAAACTGATTTTTTTTTTAATCTGGCCTCTGTTTCTCCAACACTAGTTGTGTATGTGGTGCTGGGATTCAAACCTGAGTCCTTGCACATGCCAAGCAATTGCTCCAACCACTGAGTCAATGTTCCAGCCCAAAGTTCTAGGTTTTAAATGCAGTTAAATTTATCATTCTTTTATATTATGGTTACTGCTTTTTATATACCACATAAGAAATTTTCTTTCCACCATGTCATGAGACTATTCTCCTATGTTATCTTGAAGGAGCTTATGACATTTTAATTTACAATTAATTTAGAATTGGCTTTTTAATTCAATTGTTAGGGCATATAATCTACATATCACAAATGAACATATGGAATGTATAGCTCAATGAGTTTCAGCAAATGCATATATCCATGTAAATATTTCCCTAATCAAGATATAGAACGATTTCTACCACTCCACAAAGTCTCTTTCAGCCATTAGTAATCAATCTCTCAACCTGCTCAGCCCGAGAACCACTAATTTGACTATTTAGAGATTAGTTTTGCCAATTATAAAATTATGAACATGTATAATTGTGCCAAGTTTCATTCACTCAGCATATTTTTTGAGATTCATCCATGTTATTGTGAAGTTATACCTTTATATGGATGAGATATACTTCACTGTATGAATATGCCACAATTTTTTATCCATTCAGGTATTGAATAATTGGGTTATTTCATTTGGGGCTATTATGAATAAATCTACTATGAACATTCCTCTCTCTTGTGGACAAATGTTTTTGCTTTGGTTGACTTAATTGCTACAAATATAATTATTGGATCACATAGTAACTCTATGTCTTAATGTATAAAGCAACTGCCAGTTATTCCATTTTATGCTCCCTCTACAATGTGTGAAAGTTCCAGCTGATCCATAGTCTCACATTCTTTGACACATATGGGAATTGTTAATCTTTTAATTTTAGCCATTCTAGAGGATGTAAGCCACTGTCCCTACGGTTTTAATTAGTATTTCCCTGCTGATTATATTGACCACTTTTTCATAGGCTTAGTTTTAAACCTTCATTTTTAAAATGTCTGTTCAAACTTTTTGCCCTTTTATTATTCATTTATTCATTCATTTATTACCTTATTAGTAGGTATAAGAATTCTAGATAAATTCTGATTTAAGATACACATTTTTCAAATATTTTCTCCTAGTCGTTGCTCCAGGCTTTGCTCTTTTTATTTCCTTACAGATTAGAAAAGTAGAGGTTTTTAATGTTGACAAAGTCCAAAATGTAAAATTTTTTCTTTTATGATTATAGTCTAGAAAGTCTATGATCCTTTGAGACATCTTTCCCTATTGAAAAGTCAAAATTGTTTTCTTTTGTGGTTTCTTCTGCATAGCTTTAGCTTTCATATTTAGTCTTTTGAATCACTTTTGAATACACAGTATAGAGCTCAAGATTCACTCTGACTTACTCATAAGATATTGTTTATTCCAGCACTATTGTTGAAAGTTTGTTCTTAGAATGTTGATTTTTGTGTCTTTCTGAACACCAGTTGACCACTATTGTGTACCCGCAATATCATAGTACTAGTACTGCAAGATTGGGGCCTTTGAGAGGTAATTAGGATATGAGAGTGCAATTCTCATGATGAGATTAGTACCTTTTTTTTTTTTTTTTTAAGAGAGGACAGTGAGAGAGAGAGAGCGAGAAGCAATTTTTTTATTGAGTTTTTCACATGGCTTTCGTTGCTCTGACACTTAGTTGTGTAAGTGGATGCTGGGGTTTGAATCCGTGTACTCACACATGCAGAGCAAACACTGTAAACACTGAGCCACTGCTCCAGCCCTGAGATTAGTGCCCTTATTTGGAAGAGACACTAAATGCCAGGCACAGTGCTCATGCCTGGAATCCCAAGTACTCAGAGGGCTGAAACAGGAGGACTACAAGTTCCAGGCCAGGCTTAACAACTTAGGGACCCTGTCTAAAAATTTAAAAAATCAATATATAAAATGGGCTAGAGATGTAGCCTAGTGGTATAACACTTGCTTAGTATGCATGAAGCCTTAGGTTCTATCCCCCATATCAGAGAGAGAGATACACACAGACACACACACAGTAGGATCTATTTCCTCTCTTTCTCTGTTCTCCTTTATATTAAGATATAAGATAGTCATCTACAAACCAGGAAAAAGGCTCTCACCAAAGCAAACACCAGATCTGCACCTTGGACTTCCCAGTCTCTATAACTATGAGAAATAAATGTATTCTCTTAGAGTAATCTGAGCTAAGACAAGTATATATGTATGGGCTTGTTTCAGGTTGTGGTGGTCAGATTAATACTACAAGATTTCAAAGCATTAAAACTGTAATAATCAAAGCAGCATATTGGTATAAAAATAAACAAATAGGGGGTTGGGGCAGTGGCTCAGCGGTTACGGCGCTTGCCTCGCATAAGGGAGTACCCAAGTTCAAATCCCAACACCATGTACACAACAAAGTGTCCCAGCATTGAAAGCCACATGAAAAACTAAATAAAATTGATTCTCTTTCTTTCTCTCCTCTCTCTCTCTCACTGTCCCTCTCTCTTTAAAAATAAAAAAATAAACAAATAGAACAATGGTACAGACAGAATACCGTCTAGGAAAAAAATATATGGCTGATTTTTTACAAAAGTGCACAAATAATCCAATGGAGAAAGAATAGCCTTTTTTTGTTGTTGTTTGTCTGTCTGTTTCTAGGGCTGAGGACCAAACTCGGGGCCTTGCGCATGCTAGGCAAGCGCTCTGCCACTAAGCTAAATCCCCAACCCCAAGAATAGCCTTTTGAACAAATGGTACTGAGACATCCACAGGCACAAAAAGGATCTATACATTACACCATATACATACAAACAGAAATTCTAAATGGATCATAGGCGTTAACGTAAAACCTAAAACTACTATTTTCAGAGTAAAACTTAAGAAAAAAATCTTTGTGACTTGGCTGGGCAAAGAATTCTTAGATACAACACTAAAAGCACAACGTACAAAAGAAAAAAAAGTGTGAACTACAGATCATCAAAATTAAAAACTTCAAAGAAACTCTAAGAAACAAGCAAGGTACAGTGGTGCTTGTTTGTGAGACAGAGTGCAGAGTGGTGGCTTGGGCAAGCCTTAGCAAGCGAGTACGAGGAGGGAGTGTGAGAGAGTGTGGGAGCGTATGAGACAGGGCAGAGCTGGGGCTTGGTTGAACCGCTGCTGAAAGGAAGTGTACAGCTATTTAACCATGTTGTAGCCATTAGAGGTCCCATTTTTGAATAGTATTTGAAGTAGCCCTAAATTCCTCTTTACTAAGAACAATGAACCACATTTCATACCACCAGATGAACTGACCCTTAGCAAATAGCCAATCAGGAGCTGACAAGCCAATGCCTAACATTCCAAGAACATACCAAACTATATATGGTAGAAGTCCAAGACAAAGGATACCATGGCTGATAGAAATATATCTCATATGTTAGAAGATCAATCAATATTGTATTCTGCTTTGTTTGAATTTCCCACTTCGCCATGAAACCCTATAAAAGTATCGCTGTACTGGGGCTTGGGGCTCTCCCTCCATCAGCTGCTTTGGTGACGGTGACAGAGGGGGCCCAGGCTCGAGTCTAAATTAAAGGACCCTCGTGTGTTTGCATCGGATTCGGCTCCTTGGTGGTCTCTGGGGACTCGAGACTTGAGCATAACACTTGTAATCTCAGTAATTAAGGAGTCTGAATCAGGAGGATCACAAGGTTCAAGACTACCCTATGCAACTTAGCAAGACTCTGTCTCAAAACAAAATAAAAAGGGCTAGGGATGTATACAGCTCAGTGGTAGAGTGGCCCTGTGTTCAATCCCTAGCAAAACACACACACACACACACACAATGAAAAAACAAGACAGAAAATTGCCTGGCACATATGAGGACATGGGTTTGAAATCCAGAACCACATGCACAACGAAGTGTAGGAGCAACAAAAGCCACATGAAGAACTAAATGAAAATTGATTCTCTCTTTCTCTCTCTCACGCTGTCCCTCTATCTCACATCCAGAACTCACATCCAGAATATATAAAGATCTCTCAAACTTTAACAGCAAGAAGGGGCTGGAAAATGCAAATGAAAACTACTTTAAGATTTCACCTCACACCAGTCAGACTGGCAAAAATGAAGAAAACATACGATAATAGATGCTGGAGGGGTTGTGGAGAGACAAGTACACTAGCACACTGTTGGTGGAACTGCAGACTGGTACAGCCCCTTTGGAAAGCAGTGTGGAGGGAGAATCCTCAAAAAACTAAGGATGAACCCACCATATGATCCATCTATTCCTCTCCTGGGTATTTTTCCAGGGGATTTAGAATCAGCACATTACAGTGACACAGCAAAATCTATGTTCATAGCAGCTCAATTTATAATACCTAAATTATAGAACCAAACCAAATGCCCCTCACTGGATGAATGAATCCAAAAACTGTGGTACATATATATACCATGGAGTTCTACTCAGCTATTAGAAACAATGATAGTGCAGCCTTTGAAGGTAAATAGATGGCTGTGGAAGAAATCATGCTGAGTGAAGTCAGAATAACCCAGAGAACCAAGGGTCGAATGTCTTCATTCATCTGTGGAGGCTGGAGCGAGGACTCTGACCACTGGGAAAAGTGGTCAACTCTCAAGAATTAAATCCTGAAAAGGTGTAGTGACATAAAACCTAAGGCATTCATAGAGATAGATATATTGGGAAAGGGGGGGATAAGGGTGGGTAATTAGGGGGGCTCTAGGGGGTAAATCTAATTTTCAGAATATATATATATTATATTATTTCATTGGAAGCATGTTTGATTGTTCAACAAATAAATTTCTTAATAAAAAAAACCATAAAAACTCCAAAAACATAATCTCTAGGTCTGACTGTTCATAAATGTGCAGAGAACAAGTCCTTCATGGCCTGGTGGAAGGGAACTAAGGGGAGAAAGCCAGGGTAGAGCACAGAGAGCCACATCTGTGGGCTGAGAATATCCAAAATTCTTTCCTTTCTTGTTAGGAAGGGATTTAACAGATTGAATTTGGGGGCCCTTCTCTGAATTAAGCGCTACTTGCTTCTGTTGAGAGTAAAAGCTGAAGAACTACAACCCCCAGTCCCTCAGGGCATCATGAAAGTAAAAAATGGAAACTGCCTGCTGCTCAGGCCTAACACAGGCTAAGTAATCTACAAATGAACATTTCTTGTCTTTTATCATACTCACTGCCTCCTTCTTGAAAAGTTCTGCATTCCTTCAGAAATTTTAAAGATGAAACTTTTGAAACAATAGGTTCTTCTATCATCATTCAAAAGCTGGCTTGAAATAAACCCTATTTTCCTACTAAAAAAAAGAAGGGGCTGGAGCAGTGGCTCTGCGGTTACAGTGCTAGACAGGCATGTGCAAGTACGCAAGTTCAAACCCCAGCACCACGTACAAAATGAACTCTGTGAGCAACCAAGGCCACATGAAAAACTAAATATTGTTTCTCTTTTTTTTTTCCTCTCTCTCACTGTTCCTCTCTCTTAAAAAAAAATTAACAGCAAGAAAATAACTCAATTTTTAAATCAGGCAAAACATTTAAACAGACATAATATAATAAAATAAACATAAGGCAAATAAACATAAGAAAATATGTTCACCATCATTAGTCATCAGGGAAATGTAAATTAAAAGCACAATGAGATGCCATTTTACACCCACTAGGATGACTATAATCAAAATGCAGAAAATAGCAACTTTACATATAATGAGGTTTTTTGTTACATGTATTGACAGCACCTAAGTATCATACAATCTGTTCTATAAGTATCATCAGCTCACTGCCAGATTTCTATCTTTTTTTTTAAAGAGAGAAGGACAATGAGAGAGAGAATCAATTTTTATTGAGTTTTTCACATGGCTTTTATTTCTCTGACACTTAGTTGTGTA